>JAOQGN010298413.1:0-15525 GCA_027564295.1 Himantozoum antarcticum
ATATGGTGGCAAATTTATTCTAGCAAGAACACAGTAATGGCAATAATGCACCAGATATGGTCTCCAATGTGAACTATCCCTTTAACAATGTTTAACATTTAACAATAATTATGGTGTGACAAAGAAATGACAATAGATTGACCAAATTGCAAACATAATTATTGTCACATTTAGGGCATTCGTAATTCTACCCAGCAATATTCCTGCCTGCACTTACATCTTATTACGATATTCCTGCCCGCACTTACATCCTATTACGATATTCCTGCCCGCACTTACATCCTATTACGATATTCCTGCCCGCACTTACATTCAATACTTACCCATTCTAACAATATCGACCACATTTTGTAATTTTTGGAGCCTGCAATAATATATACATTATAATATATAATTATGTTTTGTGCCTGTAACTGTAATCACATATATTATCCAATACAGCTTGAGATTGCATTGGATTACAATTTATAAATTTAATAAAAATATAGTCTAGATTTTATCATCCATCTAACAGCACCTACTGCAGACAGCTAATTGGACCATGACCCTTGTTATTATTCGGCATGTTGTGATTACATCAGGTTTCATACACTACCGTAGCCCCCAGTGGGCCCATGCCACACAGGGAATTGTGTTCTCTTGGTTGGGTGGGGCCCACACCACCACCAAGCCGGCGGGCAGATAACTCCTCAATGCGTTAGCTTGGTAAGCCAGGCGAACAATACTGGAAAGTGCACTAAATTGAAATGTGTTTTATCTTGTCTGGTGGCTCTATAGCAGTTGCATGGTTCATATATTGTCTGGTGGCTCTATAGCAGTTGCATGGTTCATATCTTGTCTGGTGGCTTTATAGCAGTTGCATGGTTCATAGTTAGTCTGGTGGCTCTATAGCAGTTGCATGGTTCATATCTTGTCTGGTGGCTCTATAGCAGTTGCATGGTTCATATCTTGTCTGGTGGCTCTATAGCGGTTGCATGGTTCATATCTTGTCTGGTGGCTCTATAGCAGTTGCATGGTTCATATTTTATAATAGTATTGATATTTCAGAAGTAGATAAGACAGTAATAAAGGAGATAAGCTTAATGCAGAGATTGTGATAGGAATGGCATTGGGCAGGGAAAAATAATCTAGGGTACTTTCAATCACTCCAATTGATGATATAGTATTCCAACAAAGTCCACAGGTAGGCTAAATTGATCTCATTATTAGACAGAATCATGACTGTATAGTGTTACATTAATTATATTTTTTAAGTTCTTGTCAATTATGCTATACTATAATTCAAAATTGCACAGACTCACTGAACAAATTTAACTTTCATGGATGCCTGATAGACGAAAGCCACATTTATGGTAAGGCATGACATATAGCCGAGTGGGTTGACCTCTGCTTTATGAGCTCTGTGAGACGCAGATGTTTGTCTTGTATCACATAGTATAACTATAAGATGTCACACGGAAGTCCAATGTGGCCGGATTTTACATTCGACAAACACGTTAAAAGCCTTCTGTTAACGTTTTGTTGATCTCTTCCTTTGAATTGATACTAATGATGGCATCTAGCATTAGCGATATGTCCCTAAATGGGTCGGAATTTAGTTGAATAGCCAAGTCAATGATATAGGGACTGTAATCCACTTAAGACAAGTGTCATGTAATCAGGTTTACATTCTTGTTTTGGTTGAATTATACGTGCTGACATGTGCCGGTATGGCATAGTGGACGGAATAGAAGCTACCTTATCAATAAATACTTGTCATTTACTTAGTATAACAAACTCGCAGTGGGGAAAATGGCAATATGCTTCTGTGCTCTTCCCATAGATATTTGTTAAGTTCCCAACATAGAAATAGCCCACCACAATATAAACTGAACGTATCCTCCGCAAAAGTGTTTACTCTAGGGCATATGAGCCCATCTTTAGGCCACATGAGCCCATCTTTAGGCCACATGAGCCCAGCTTCAGCCAGCTTGATAGTGAAATATTTTGGAAAATTATATTTAGTTTCCAATGTTTCCAACCTAGTATCGAATTTACTATATTGACGCAGAGCACGTCTACTTTATTGTTGACCCAAAAATCTTTATGGATTCCAAGCAGCCTGGTATCAACCACAGTCTTCCTTTCACAGGATGTTAGCTTTTCTTCATTTTTTGCTCCGAGTTGAACATCAGTAATCTATCTGTACATGAGGGTGAACATCAGTAATCTATCTGTACATGAGGGTGAACATCAGTAATCTATCTGTACATGAGGGTGGACATCAGTAATCTATCTGTACATGAGGGTGAACATCAGTAATCTATCTGTACATGAGGGTGAACATTGGATAATTCACTTAGTTGACTACTTACATGAAAATTACATCCATAGTAGTTCGATACATTTCCACGTTCTCCACATTTTACAAACTTACACGGAGGCTGACCTCTTGCATGTCTCTCCTGTGGATTCATTTCAGGGCAGAAGGCATCCGGTTTTAAATCGCAGTAAACACACCATACAGTATCATTCTCACCCAAATAGTAAAATGCTGTTTGTGCCATCTTTCAAGAAGTTAAATTAGGAACATCGCAGTGCAATTTTCAAATGTTCGTAGTCTTTGTTCTTTATCAGTCTTCAAAGATTTATGTTGGTCAGAAGTTAACATGTCACGAAAATATCTTAAGAAAGTTGGCGCGTTCATTGCACATAGTTTCCTATAGAGCTCAGGTGATATGTAGTCGTATTCATAGTATTGAAGATCATAACGCGGTACAACATACACTTGATAGATTTGAGATCCTGCTTGCTTCCAATTGATACCCTGGGACAGTACTACAGCACTTGCTTCCAATTGATATAGGAAGCCGGTGGAGCAAGAGCTTCTTCCAGCTCATCATGATAATATGGTGCAACCACCATCTTAATGGAGATTACTAGTCTTCTTGTCTGTCAGTCAAGGCCTGCTTTGACAGGAAACTGTATAATATTGGTAAGTGGATGCGTAATGTAATAGATCTCATAGCACTTGAAGAGGAGATAGATAGATAAATATTTTCAATACGGCGCAGTCAAGAGATAAGGGTTAGCCTCCATCACACCACTTATGCTTTCATTTCATAAAGATGCTTTGATTCTGTTATGATGGTTAACTTGTTCGTGGTTAACTGTGGTTAACTCAAAGATGGTTAACTAGTTTACCGTCCACAAAGAGTTAAATATTTTAACGGCAGAGAGTCAGTGAATTACATGTAGTAGAAGAAAATTGTAATAATGCCAGAATGCAAATTATCGGGAGTTTTTGACATTGTTCCACACTGGGAAGTTATGATAACGCAGCATAGTGGTACCACTACCACTCCCTACCATGTTATGATAACGCAGCATAGTGGTACCACTACCACTCCCTATCATGTTATGATAACGCAGCATAGTGGTACTTCCCTACCAAGTTCATCAGTTCCATTAAACATAGCAATATAGCTACAATGTAGCTACAATGTATGGTATTGAATATTATGTGCTATTGTCTTATTTCTATTGAACATGTATTATGGCTATGAATATTATATGCTAAAATATCGAATACAGCATGGCGTACGGCGTGGCGCGCGGCGTACAGCGCGGCATACAGCACAGCGCATAGACAGGAAAAAAATAATCATGTTACATCTTTAAATTTGTGACCTAATATAATTTCCAATTGATTCGGGGCCGCAATGATTGTCTTCCTGTGCCTGCCTAAATAGCCTTTGCCATAAGTCTATGTGAGACTGCGTATGCGCAGATATACCGGAAAAGAGTATAGAATAAATGTATATATATTGTTCACTGCTTTTGCAGTCACATATTTTGGAAACTTCAAAACAGTAGCTGCAGCTTACCCATGTCATAAGAGGTAAAATTAAGAGTAACAGTAAGAGTACAGAGGTGATATTTGATATAGAAATGGAGTTGGAGGACCAGACTGCCATGTTGGGAAGACTACGGATTGCTAACATTACTTTTGATTTAAAATGTCAGTTACCAAATGAGCGCCAATACACATGGGTAGACAATATACATGGGTATACAATACACATGGGTAGACAATACATATGGGTAGACAATACACATGGGTAGACAATAGATATAATATATGATTGAATATGCACAATATTAATACTGTAGGCCTATTTTACCATCAGTTACAGCAACAGTTTCTAATACCATCAATAAACCAAGAAAATTTTCCTCATAATTTACTGAGCAAACAATATAGCCATGGCCAGGAGGAACATGGAATGTAATACTAGCAATATTAACATAAGGTTATACGGTGTATACGTTATTTAGCTGTTGACTGAGTTAACTCTATAGAATAGGTTTCCCTGGATTTGTAGTTTCCAGGATACCGGGCCATATACTGTTTTAGTGCGGAGACAAAGGAAATATAAATAATTATTCTTCTGTTTCCAAGTAAAATTATGCAGGTCTTGTACTCGAAGGATAAAAAACTTGTTGTGCAAAACTTTAATATCTACATCTACATGACATCAGCCATTGTTGTATTCATTATACAGCCTTTCTATGAATCTCATACGATTGATGTGCAGCTGAATCATCAGTACCTGAATACTGGGATGGTAATCGTTGATGCTGGGTATCTTCTCTTGCGGAGTTCTTCCCTTGCCCGACTCGGTGAGCTACTAACAACCCAGTTGTTAATTAGTCACTTAGGCTAGCATCTAGCACCGTATACATTGCTATAGAGCTCTCAGTTAATCTGCACAGTCTTTAATACATCCTCCTCATGTAGTTCTAACATAGCCTCGGCTCCATCATTAAACTTAAATGATACTCCCCCGTCTATCACCAGGCAGGCGTCCCACATTTTAGAGCGAATATTCACGCTATAAAAAGAGTTTATTTTAAGTCATATTATAATTTATATGCTACATATGTTGGAGAGTATACCTGCATGCTACTATTTCACATATCATATCACATATGGCATCTAGTACTAAACTGCCACATATGACAGAGCCATGGCCTAATATAACTGATGTATACAGTCGATACCTAATAATATAACAACTAGCAATGCGTAGAAAATCATCTACCAAATGCCAGCGTTTACACTCAAATATTAACTTTACTTTACTTACATAATATTTACATGGGTGGGGCGTGGTGGGTGCTAAATTTTCTTACTAATTCGATGTGATAAAGTTACTACCCATTGCCATACTTCTTGTTGGTGTACTAAACTACTAATTACGATAATACATTAAGGGTGCGAAATTTGAAAAGATAATCACATGATAAAACCGTAATTTTGACAACAATTCTAAGGTTTCTAGACACAAGTAGGCTTTGTAATACATCATACTACTATCAATACTGTGCTTCTGGGAAACCAAAAAACTAAAGAGAACAGTAAGCTCTCTTATTACCTACCCTCCAACACCATGCTCCTGTAGCACCCTGCTCCTGTAGCACCATGCTCCGTGCTGCACTATGCTCCTGTAGCACCATGCTCCTGTAGCACCATGCTCCTGTTAAGTGCCGTATCACGTGTTTTCAGCTTAGCTAAGTTCTAATATTGCAGTCGGGGTTTTCAGTTTGGAATGCATGTTAACATGATAGGACAACTTCTCTGCCTACGTTTGTGTTCAAGATCAATGGTTATTTATAAAATGCACAATCCTGCTCTTAGCACTCTTAGCACTCTCTTGTTCAGCTCATCCATCAGTGAACCTGTAGCTAGTCAACAACTCCGGCTATCCTATCGTCTCTGATACTCAATACAAGTAAATTTTCATTTAAATTTATTTACAGGACCAGAATAAAAATAAAGCTATAAACATAACATTAAGATTTCAATATTATAACCAACTGCCGAAAAATGTTCCGAGTAGCCCACATGGGGTTGGCTAGGCTAGGCTACACATTGCTTGCAGATGGATAGTTGACACTTGCACATTGCCTTAGCGCCTGCTGAGTTGACACTCACCTGTGTGCGAAGCCTCTAGGTTCCGTCACTCTATACATGCCGGTGTGTACTGGATCCCGCACTGTGAATGCCATCTTAGGGGAGGTTGGAGAGAAGTATAGGGATTTGTTAAACTTTGAATATATACATTTAACTAAATCTGTTTCTTTATAGGGTATATCTAAACCAGTCTTCTCTTGTGCTAAAAGTGAAATATATTTTCACAAATTACCATATTGAACAAAAGTGGAGATTATTGGCAGAAGATTACTCCAAATACGGATATTCAAATAATTCTTGGAATCGCCGTTTGTTTGCTATTTAGGTGGAAATTCAGTAGCTGAGCTGGTGGAGAGAAACTTCCAGTATTTTACTGGAAGTTTACTCTGACTTCCAGTATTTTACCCACTAATCTAAACACTGGGAGCAACATTGATAGCGATCCCACGACCGTGCGCCTGTGGGAGCGCTATCAGATGGAGTTGCGAGGTGATTGACATTCATTTTATTGTGCTAATCTCAATAATAATATTGTAACATTCTTCCCTTTTTTCTTTTTCAAAATAGTATTTTAATAATATGATTTTCATTATTTTCATATATGTTATTGAATGACATTTTTTGAAATACGGCTGACACTGGGCTGTTGAAACTCTAGTCTCGGGTCATCTGACAGCCTTTTGCATCGTTTTCTTATATATTTTTTAATTTAATATTTTTATGTTAATTATATTTACGCACTAGAGCAATAAACAACAAAAATTGACAAGATAAGTACGTCAACCCTGTAATATAGCTATAGCTATAGAATTTATAAGACATAGAGTTTATGTCACCCTACTATATAATTATAGAGTTTACGCTACATTATGAATCAATACATATTTAAACAGATGTAGAAACAATGCTGTCTTACTGATTCGAAGTATTTCTTTGATGTCTTGCATTTGTAGACAGTTGATATTAAAGTGCCAGGACGAGGAGCCAGTGCCCGTACAGATAGTGATCCCTGAGCTCTTCTGTTTTACTGTTGGTGCTCCGTCAATAGAGAGCTCATAGTACGAAACTCTATAGTATACAAAGACATTCATCACTTACTAACAGCTACGCACTTCCATTGGATGATAACATCAAGAATATAAAAAATTTACCGCAAAAGCTAACAGCATGTTTTAAAACAAAGTAGTTATAAGTGACCATGATAACACAAATTTGAACCTTCAATCAAGTGTAACTCCAAAACAAATAACACTACAGTTATGTAACAAATACATAACTGTTACATAACAGTTATGTAACAGTTATGCTTGTTCCAAATATGAAATAAATTTGGTTATATCAAGCTGAGAAATCACGGAAGTGTGAAATTGGTGCATAAAACAGCCAAGTTGAGAGTTATCTGCTCTTACACCTAAATGTTGAAGAGAGGGCAATGCCTTGTTAGTAGAATGCTAATAGACGGGCTATACCATTACTACATTTCAGCAATAGTTACATATCAGCTGCTGCAGCAGCAGTGTACTATCAGATACAATACATCTTATATAAGTTATATATATATATCGATAATATATGATGAGCTTCTTTTTCAGTTCAGCTTCTGAAAACTAAATCAAATATTAATAGCAAGTTACAATAAACCAATGCTTGACATTCTATTTTCACTGTTAATGCAGTTCATTGTTCCACCAAGACTGCCTGATTGGTATATCTTAAGTAGTAACCCTTATTAGCTATTTTGACTTTGCTATTATGCATGAACATCAATTTATGCACTGCTCAGAAGCTGGGATCGGGAGGTGTTCATAAATACAGAAGCACGCGATTAAAATCCGAGAAGCAAGAGATCAATGTCTTGGAACAAGTAGACGTATTAAGTGTCACTAACCTGGCAGAGAGGGACTCTCCTATGAACACATCATTCAATGATAGTATAGGCAGCACTCTGTTAGGTTGATCTTTAGCTGTAGGAGAGAGACTTGAGTGTAGCTCATTCTCCCTCACATGCTCGCTGAATCTACATAAACCATAAACCGTACTAATGTTAGAGCCATCCCAAACAGAACAACTGACTAGTAGAGATATGAAATTATGTAGTTTGTATATTTGTAGTTATTTTCATCAATAATAACAAAATAACAGATAATAACAATAACAAGGTAGCAGCCCTATTCATAGCACAATATTTGTGTATGTATTGTATAGCGAAGATAGTGTTATATTGAGCAATAGATTTTGTGTCACCTGTCGGTTTGCAAATCACATTTCCATGAAATGCATTACAGGAAGGTAATTTCTTTTGTATATCAATGCGCCAAGGATAGGAAACCTGTGCTGGAATTATACCCCTGCAAGTAGGACAGAGACTGTCATTAAGGCACCTAGGCGACTATATTGCTCTCAGTATAGACCGGAGCACACCCCGACAAATTTCAGATACAGAGTCGTGCCCCACAGACCCTTAGCATTGATAGCACGGTGCATACCCAAATCGTTTGATTTTTATAAATCAAGTGAGTGGCACACATGAGAATCACCCACGTGATAGTTCTGGCATAGGCACTCGATGCCCACAACAGAGTATACACAGTAACTCTCCATATTCTAATTTTCAAAGCACAGCCAGAGTAGTGTGGAAAAATAATATTGATATTGGTCATTGCAATGCGCTTTAAAAAAGTGGGTGCTTGCTGAGTTGCGTCAGTAGAGACTGTACCACTGCACCAAAATCCAAGCATTGACAGCGTGTGTCAGCCTTGTAGTTGTAGTGCTCTCTTGTAGTGTGGTCCGTCAACACATTGTATTTGTATTAGTATCATCTTTGTATTCGCAATATTTACAATTTCATCACATTCATAAACAACTTTGTATTACAAAAGTTGATGGCACACTTTTCATTTTTAGTAGTTTTTAGAACTCGTGCATCATGTTTATTGCAATTGTGATTAATATACCGTAAAATATTTAATTTATTTAACTAACATAAATTATTTAACATGTAATTATTTAATTATTTCTCCAATACTATAGTGCTGGATTCAGTGACACTCATTGTCTGATTCTGTAGTCAGTATCAATTCATCAATACATCAATACATCTTATAAAAGACGTTATGAGCTGGCTGTGTGTGGGAGAAGTTGTCAACAAAGATTGTAAAGATTTTATTTACAGTCTTTATACACCAATGTCATAAATTCTGATGTCATACTGTCCCTTTTTCTTGTGAGTTGTGACCGATTATATTGTGCAACATCAATTACGTAAACAATTACAGTTACAAAGAATATCAATCATTATATAGTCTTTGTGCACAATCTTCATTAACTCTTCTGAAACTGGTAATATACGGTGTCAAGATTTCTTTCACCAAACTTGGAGGAAAGTACCAAAGGAATGTGCTGCTATTCAAAGCTATCAAATAGAAACTCACGTTGCAGACCGAGCACTTTGCACTCGTAGATAACAACTAAGTTGTTTGATGGTGGAATTGTCTGTCCTAGTCCAAGGTCAGACACAAGAACACAATTCTCACATTAGTGACACAAATTATATTCATCTCAGGATTTGCAATTCGTCAACGAGTGGGTAGTAAAAACACAAAAGTTATACTAAATGGGCAGTTAGCCCATAATAAAATCTCTAGAAGGGATGTTCCAGTGGTTAGCATCCCAGCGCCTATGAGTCATCCCAGCGCCTATGAGTCATCCCAGCGCCTATGAGTTTCTGCATTTGATTCTCAATACGATGAAAAATATCTCTCTGCTAAGAATCCTTGGGCAAGATTCTTAGGTCTGAAAATGCTCCCTGTGCTCTGTTCCCTGTGCCCTGATAAACAGGTAAACTTCAGGGAGGCCAGGTGGGTTTCCCTAAACCAGTCTAGCTATTGGATTACCATCTAACGGTGTTGCCACGCAGTTGTGTCTGGGCACGATTATAGCCACTACAGTCGATTCGACTTCCACGAAAAACAATACAAAACAAATAAAGCCCTATTTTATTAACTAGTAATCAAAACGTGATGTATTACCTGCACATTTATACAATTAGTTGTATATCAATGCATATTTTCAGGTAAATAATGCGTTTGATGCAATAATATAGGGCATAAGCGAATCTCATCTAGAGAAGACAACTTCCGAGTCGTCACCTTTCCTAGCACTCGGGGTAAGGTACCGTTCCTCACCTGTGCTCAGGAGATGCTAGCTGCTGCTCTAACAACTGCACAGGCTGATCATTAGCATGCTTTCCTGACATGGTGATCCTGATTCGCTTCCTGAACAACCATCTGCCAATCAGAAAATAGTGTAAGTAGATTACTAACAATTGAGACCACAAGACATTGCAGACAAGGATGTACACTACTAGCATAAACATGTAATTCAGCCTTCAATTAAATCAATTTGCAATAGCAAGTGAATCACTATGCTACATTCATGTATACTATAAATTTGTATCATAATTCTAATATAAATTGTAATAAATCTGGAATAGCAGATACCAGATATAATAATATCATATTTCAGAGGCTGACAGAGCTGTTGTCATGGATTGTCAGTGACTCAACAGCCAGCAGCCACCATAATAATTCCTAGTTTGCCCTCTAAACGCCGCTGATGGGAATTCCAATTTATCCTAGACGGCCATCAAGACATAGCGCAATGCACTGGGAGCCTTGGAACTGGGATTGGGAACTTAAGGTAGTAAGCAGTAATACCAAGTAATAGTAAGTGATAGTAAGTACGGAAAGGAAGTAGTAATAGTAAGTGATAGTAAGTAAGGTAAGGAAGTAAATCAAGTAAATGTCAAGTGAATTATAACTATAACCGAATGAAATTGTTCTCAAATTCTCTTTCTTCTTACGTTTAAGAAGAAAGGATAAATTATTAGTGGAATATAATATATATTTCAATGTAAATTTAAATTACAATATTATACAACTATATAATATAATATAATTATATTATTGGTGCAATAAATGGCCATAAATAACCACATAGCCATAACACATGGCCATAAATAACCACATAGCCAAATGGCCATAAATAAGCACAAAGAGTGCTTATAATATGCACACAGGGAGCATACACAGGTGATACAACATAGACATAATTATCAAACTCCTCCAAGTTGCATGGGATCATTGACATACCGATAACCAATGGCATTGGTATACTACAAAATGCAAAGCAGCAATCGCTATAGATTATACTCTGGTTTCTGGACTGCATAGTGAGGGACAGGATAAGAACTCTGAATAAATAAGAACTTGAATAAACATTTTCAATGTTCACAAATAGCTTAGTGAAATATGACAGGATAGCAAAGGTGCTTTGACAGCATAGCAATGGTGCTTTGACAGGATAGCAACGGTACTTTGACAGCATAGCGAAGGTGCTTTGACAGGATAGCAACGGTACTTTGACAGGATAGCAACGGAACTTTAACAATTGGGAAAACCTGGCTACATGCAATTATCAAGTAGCGTTTACATCAAATAATATAATACTAGTATAGAAAATGCCCGTCACATGACTATATACACTATATACACTCGCCAGCCACATGACTAGCTGAAGTGCACATGGCTTGTGCGCATGGGCCTCATTGTCGATGTATCAGTTGTATACTATTTACTGATAACAAATTTTACAGACTACCGATTCTTATGCATTGTCCTTTCTGGTCAACATGTGCTACGTGCATACTTACAACAAATATCTATGATTACGTGAATAGAAAACAAAAGGTTACTTAAGATATGATGCATTGGTGAGGCTCATTGCGGTGTACGCAGTAGACAAGATAGAGAATACAGCATATCAGTTGCACTAACCTCATATCACCAGACAGAAGTCTATCTAAAGCTTTTCCAAAGTTTAAGGAATATTTGCGGGGCAGGCAGAGGTATCCTTCTGACCTAGCAACAAGAGAAACCATGTAGGCCTACATACATGTAGAATAGTGTAATTTACTTGCTTCTCCAGAGCAAACACAATCTGCCAAATATAAACAAAAAGAATGCCTTGCTCTAAATAAGTTGATGCAGGTTACATAAATTGTGGTGCAGCACCTAGCAGGTGCCATTACTACTGTGTGACTGCTTGAAACAAAAATAAATATGAATTCACAATTACCATAATTTTATGTCATTCAACGCAGTGGTATCAGAAAATCAATCTTCACGGAAATTCAAAGCATGGACCACAGCCTTATCAATATTGACCGGAGATTTCAGGTGATTTGCATACCGCTAGCCAGTGCAAGGTCAAGATGTAAGTGTCACATCCGTATTTGGACCCGGTCTCACATCCGTTACACCAATTTGTGGAGTATTTTTTGACCTTAAATCCCAATCCCCAAACTCTTAAAACCCAAATCCCAATTCCCATATCAATTGGGGTTTGGGTATTGGGGGGTTGGCATTTGGGACTTGGTGCTTCCGGTCCAAAACACTCCAAAACTGATAGAGGGATGTGACACTTACAGGGATGTGACACTTACAGGGATGTGACACTTACAGGGATGTGACACTTACAGGGATGTGACACTTACAGCGGATATTGTATGAACTAGCCGTACTATGGACATTACTGGCTGCACTCTGCTAATTGAGACTATTAGTCTCTATTCAAGATCATTAGTGAATCTACTGTCATATATACCTGCCTGTCATACCTGCCTGTCATACATACCTGTCATACATACCGGCCACTCATTGACACCTCAACAACTGGCCTATGGTGACGTGACGCTGACAAATATATAATACAATACAACAATTCTGTGTATATTAGACGAAGTTAGCTTACTAAATTAGTAAGCTAATTTAGTACCTCTCAGGGTCTGTATTGACTCCGATTAGCGGGAGTGTGTGGGTCCTAATCTTACTGGCTCCCAGCAGAAATGTGCCGTCACCCCCAGCAGATAGAACTAGATCCGCTCCTTGTAATGATTCAGAAGAGTAGTTAGCTCTGTTAATAACTTTGGTCTTGATACCTAGAAATAGCAGTATGGTTACCATCAACGACCTTTACGATGACCCACTGACAAGCGCATGTAACATATTATAACTGCTGAGACTGTTTGGCAATCAGTGTTAACAAACAATATGAGCAGAACTTGCTTACCTGGCTACTTTCATAGGTCTGTGGAGTGGAAACTTCCAGAAGACAAATTTAGTATGACTAACAATTAATCGAGTTTATTACAATATCAATTAGATTAATATAAACTCAAGATTAACTAGATTAATTATATTTAATCACGATGAAAGGGTGAATCGTGATAAGGTAATTTTGTATGCATTTTGTTTTGCTTTCACTAGATTGTGTGATAATAGTTATTACACCAATCATTATCATAATAGTAACTGTTTTTTACAATTGTCGTAATGTGCCCCTACCCTGAATGTATCGTAATGTGCCCCTACCCTCTACCCTACCCTGCAATCAACAACGTTTTTATAACATATGAAAAATAAGATTAATCTAAGCTTAATAAAACTTTCAGAAGATTAATTGTGATCAAAATGTATAATCTTCTGCCAGTTCTAAAGTTTAGAAATATTTCAGGCTGAAGTAAACCGATGACAAAACATATTTCTACAATAGTTTACTTTCAGCAACTTGTCAATTTATGAATAAATTATATCATTATTTTATTTATTATCATCTGATTTATTATATCTATATATTATTAATATATTGTATATTATATTATTATTAACCCATTAGCTCCTGAGCTTTTTGGCAAATTTTGCCCTTGTTTTTTTTTCTATTTCACACTTTGACTTGTGCCATAATTTATAATGGGTTTAAATTACCTGAATTGCTTTCATTTGAAAGTCCATCAAATTGTCTTTAAAACGATATATTAACCATGCCTGTAGATGGTCTAGGTCTTGAGAAATTTTCAAAATCGGGTTAAAAAATTAATGAAAGGGACAACTCCTGGGCGGTTGTGGGCGGATCATCCTAACAATTATAGCCTACTACTCAACAAGCTAATACAAAATAGCACCCATAAGCAGGTAGTACGAGCCAGTTCATTTAGCCTACTCAGTTACTACAGATGTAGTTTACCTCTGTCTTGTAGCTGCTGTTCTACATGTGTCATAATCTCCATGTGACGAGAATGTCGGGCTTTGAGACCATAATAATCTGAGCCACGATCCAACATCTACAAATAGAATACTGGAGCATTGTGGATTTTTAGTGTGATAAACTCTTGCCATAAACTCATAAAAAAATTGGTGGTGTGTAAAAGCTAGACAACTATGGCAATTGTGCATACGATAAAAAGGTTACAGATCACAGATCAAAAGGGCTACTTCAAAAGAGGAGTATGTATGTTAATTTCATATGATTGTATTACTTGATTGTAAATCACCAATAAAGATAATTTTTTATATATTATAAATTATCAGTAACTTCACCGCTTAGAAGTTACTGTCTAACAGTTTCATTAAGCGGTATATAAGCGAACTAATTATTATTATCATTATTAAATTTAATTGCAATTATAATTATATAAAATACACAAGACACTGATTATTTCTTCTAATAATCATGAACTAAAAGATATGGCAAATGAAAAAGCAGAGCAAAGAAGAGCATAGAACTTCTCTAATCACCTGCTCAAAAGATTCCAGTCAAGGTAAGCAGCACACAGCAGTATTCACACAAGATTTAAGGGACAATACTATCAGCTTGACACGCCATGAATTAATGTAAATGTAAATTATAACGTTTTAGGGGAGCAAAGAAAATGCCATATATGTATGAGTTCAGTTTCTGATGAGGTTTCCCTGGAACTACAGTAGGCATTTTATTGCCTACCCGGTACAACAGTCAACAAATAATGCATGGTAGGCATATTTTCTGAACAGCATAAGTAAAGTAGAGCACTATAAGTATACCTTACAAACTCACCAATGTTTTCAGCTCATCATCATCCATGTCATAATTTCTTATTCTCTCATATTCAAATCGAGTCAACTTCGATAAGATAATAGCTTTCTCAGGTTTAAATCCATTGCTCAACTGACGCAAAATTTGATGACATATAGATTTTGATAGCCGTACCCACTTTGTTTTCTGTAGGCAGTTCATTCTGTCATTGAAAGACTCTGCAAAAACAACAAAACCGATTTAATTTTTCGATCTAATTAATTGATATAAATCAAAACGGCTGAGAATTTCAAGTTCTGTTTAGAATCGTACATAAAATACTAATATAGATTAACATTATCAAACAACAATATAATATTTTTTCAATTACTAATTTTCTATTATATTACCACTTTCCATATTTTCTCATAATTGAATAATATTAACCAAAATATTTCAGGACAAAAAATACATTTAAAAATGTTTGTCCCCAGTTTATTATATTAATAATAATAATCGTTTGGCATCAGGAGTAGAGTCTGTATATCTAAATCATATCATTATACATTCGTTATAGCCCTTTTTCGGGGCCCCCAGCACTGCAGGTGCATACAAGGGAAGGGGGGGGGGGCCATCCTCTTTCCCATGTAGAGTTGTCTACACCGACACCTTGTATACAC
>JAOQGN010298524.1:0-15523 GCA_027564295.1 Himantozoum antarcticum
TATATAATTATTATTCACTTCAATTAAATTTTATTTCTAATTGTTTTATACTCAGAATTTACAGGGCTTTCCGTTAGCCCCGGTTAAAAAATTCTAGGACTGTAATTTTAGTCGTGACATCACTCTAAATCTGAAAATATCGGCCTTTTTCCAGGTTTTCCGCCTCGACGCCCCACCCGACACCCACCACCCCACCCAAAAACAGTTTCAATCACATTCTTATTGTAGATAATTATGTTCTGAACACTTTTAACCTCTAGTTCAAGGGTCTAGCCCTTCTAGTTCTCCCACAATATCCCACAATCAAGTGACGCCTGTCAACATTTTGAAAACGTTTAAATTTGGCGAAAAACCGCTGATGTCGGTACTTTTTCGCTGCCGCGTCTAGTCGCTTTTCGTTTCGAAACAGACAACCAAAACTAAATATTTTAGACTCAGAATTTACAGGGCTTTCTGATAGGTCAGGTTAAAAAATTCTAGGACTGTATCATTGGTTGTGAAATGACTCGAAATCTGAAAATATCGGCCTTTTGCCTAGTTTTCCGCACCGACCCCCCACCCGACACGCTCCACCCCACCCGAAAACAGTTTCAATCACATTATTATTGTTGATAATTATGTTCTGGATACTTTTAACCTCTAGTTCAAGGGTCTAGCTTGATAAGTTTTCACACGATATCCAAATATAGTGGCACAAGTCAAAATTTGGAAAACGTGAAAACCGCCGACGCTGTTGACGGCTTACTGCCGCCGACTACGCTATTCCAGGTAGCCAAAACTAAATGTTCTAGACTCATAATCATGTGGGAATTCTAATAAGCCTTGATTCAAACCTCTAGCTCTGAAACTTCTCTTCCAGTGGCAATAAATATAAAAATACTCCGGTTTTTCACTTACCCGGTCTATGCTCCCACCGATACCCCCACCCGACCCGAAAATTGGCTCATCTTATAGACCATTATGTTCTGATCAGTTTTCAGTTTTGGTTCTAAGGTTTAGGTCCATTAGTTCTCCTGCCATATAGAAATTAGTGAGACATACCAATATCTGGTAAATAAACTACATCAAACCTAAAAATAAACTCCGTAGTGAAAGAGCTAAGCCCGAATCGAATTAGGAGATATTTGATTTTCGATATTAACATTTTATTTAGATAAGTATTCAGCGAGTAAACGGAATGGTTATATAATAATAATAATAATAATAAATATATCTAAAATGAATATTATGTAGCGGTGCGGCAGACCGTAATTAGAGTTTATGAGGACCATCGAGTCTAATGTTAATGTTGTTAATATTTGGTAATTGTTCTGAGTCTCATCGACTCCATTGTCAATGGTTATCATATTTTAGAGACGTTAACAGTCACAAACTATCATTCACTCCTTCAGTTAAAGCAAGACCGCTTGAAGGTGCTAAGGCAGAGACTTCAGGGTCAACGGGAGGTGGTACGAACGCTTTCTCATCACCTCTGCAAAGTACATTTCTCCAAGGGATTTAATATCATCGATGATTGTCTTGGCACCAGGAAATGATTCAATATCATCAACATCAACTCCTTCCATGACAGGGAGAGGAATGACTATACATCCTCCAGTCTCGTCGACGTCAGTGGCCACAACTCTTCCGCTGTTGGGCACTGAATAAGATATTGGATGCGATGGTAACCTCACATCGTCGTTCTCTTTAATATCGATGTTGCAACATGGATCATACAGATTCTCTTCCACATCAGCAGCAGCAATGGCATTAGCACTATCCTCTGGAGGTGATGGTGGTGGTGGCAGATAGGATTTATATTCACTGAGACAGAGAATAGAGGCACTGAGTGGTTGCCATGGAACCAGTTCTAAACATCCGCATGCTCCCTGTCCAATAAGTCTCCACTGTCTACAACATCTGGTCAATACAACGGCTTCGTCTCTGTGGCAGAAACACCATCAAGCGGGATGTCTCAACACTGTGGCATACTAAATGTTCAAGCCAACTGTTGGAACCTTGTCATCGGGTGAGTTAACTTTTCCACTATAATTTCCAGTCGATACTTTTGACATCCTGAGCATTGAGGAGGAGTGAATACCACTTTTACGTCACTGCTGTCGATGTCTGTCGATGGTGTTAGACGTGAAACGGTGTCAGCTGCTTGATATCCCAGTGTTATTGAGAAGTGCATGTGATACCCAGCTTTTCTCTTCGCACGACGTCTTTACAACACACATATGCCATGGTGATGATGGTGGTGATAGAGCTTTGGCATAGCAATGGCTAAGGAAGGATGAACGCATCAAATGTATGTCATGGAGGGTAATGACAAGCGGCCAATAGGATCCAGTTGTATACGACCGTCCAATGGCCTACGAGAATGACGAGATTGGGCATGCCTACTCAGAATCCAATCTTTGCGAGCCGTTGAATCAGTTCCCACTGTAGCGAAAGTTTTTTCTAATCCAGTCTCACTGCCATGTCCTGGGCTGTATATCCGACGAAATTACATATGGAACTGTCGACTCCCAAGCGAAGAAGAGTTCTCAGTTTCCACTTATCATCATTGTTGACGACGATGTGAGATCCTGTAAACTCATTAGAGGTTTTTTGTCCATTCATTATTTCGTACCAATCCGTGGATCTGAGACGTGTCATCTGTGAGGCCACGACTAAACATTGAAGATCGTTTTGGTCATATTTCTCCAATTCATTGTGCCCAATCATTTCTCCATGTCGCATTTGGGATTAAAGCCTTCCGGTAAGAGGATTTGTTTGTGAGCGACGTCAAAGTAGCGATGTCTGGCCTCCCATCGTTGAACGGAGTCAGAAGGATCTCAACAATGGGCTTCATTCTCTAGCGAAAGTCAAGTATAGTGGGCTATCATCCGAATGGTTTATCTTGTTGTAACGATATCCTGACATCATGACAACTAGACGCACAACCTTGGCGCTGCAGTGTTGCACAACCAAATGTAGGAGGGAGTTGGCTTCCGAGTCCTCTCTTTTGAGCAAAATGTGACAAGTGGCTATATATATTTCTAGAACGACAACATTGTCTTCTCCTCAGCTCTCTCTACTCCAAACCAGGTGGCAGCTCTTCCCAAGCACAGGATGCGTCCCCCAAAGCCCCAATCTAACTTCCTCCAACCATTTCTCGTCCAATATTCCTGTAAATTAAAAGGCGCTACCCCACTTGAGAAAATTGTGATCCACTAAGGATTGTTTAATCGATGTATCGTTACTCACGTCGATGCCGCTGTGATACTCCATGGTACCAATGAGTGTGTAAATGAATCGCGTTTCGTCAAACATTTCGATCACATAATATTCGAGATGGGCATGTATCAACATTTAACCAACAAATCACATGTGTGCTCATCATTTGAGAAATCAACATCATCGAAGCAACACGCATCTGAAAAGGTAAGAAACGCATTCAAAACATTACTTATCCAACATTACTTATCCAACATAAAACACTACTTATAATTCCAGCAACAACAAGAACAGCAAATATGACTGGATTCATCGTAACATTGATAATGTATCCGTACAATTTATCTACACAAGTTTTACCACCACCACCACTAATTATTGTCTAAGCGTTAATTGGCTCAGTGGAAACACCATCGTCGCATACCTTTCTCTTAGCGTAAGAGTAAGTGAGTCCCGTTCGGAGTTGAGTGTAGGTAAACATTGTATAATATTTATTTACAAAACCCCTATTCATACCCGTATGAGATATTTTGTTGCTAAAACATCAGCAAGATATCTCTGGTTAGTTTATTGTCCTTCTACTAAATCCCTTACTACTATACCCTACATAACCCCCTCACTCCAGCAAAAATATGTTTTGGAATTTAAAGCTATTATTCCAGACCCAACAAACTCATCTTTGAACAGTCCTGGTGTGCGCTGATCATAAGCGTACACCTTTTGACAGCACTCACATCGATGCCACATTCTATCCACTCTGTTTTACATTTTCTGAGCGATAAACGACTCATTGTACACTGAACAGTAAGGTCTAGGGTACCATTTGCAATAGTAGGTGTAGGATGACAACTTTTCACTTGGTCTTATAACGCTTTCCAACGGTCCAAATAGAGCCATATATGTATGTAGCTCTCTGTATCCATCTCTATTTACACAAAGTCGCATCTATCCACAGACCTGAGGGGTGAAAGGAATAAAGACGCATGAGTTTTATGCGAACAAATATTTTGTGGTGAGATACAGAAGCCTGAAAATGGAAGACAGAGTGAACATTCTCGACATCAAATCGCAAGTAATACTGTATGTGAAACTTACCAATCCATGAAGTCGTAGTAGAACTCCAACATCCGAAACGTTGCCAACCGCAGGATAGCAAATCCTATGGTTACTGGAATGATTTTGCTGAGCTATAGAATAAGAAAACAAACTTTTTTTATTTCACGATTGATACAAAATGATACAACGACAACAACGACGACCAAAATGACAACAAAAACAACAAAAACTGTAGCGAATGAAAAGAAATGATAAACATTTATACATGTCATAGTCGGAAATCAATGAGGATATAATCTAAGCAAACAAACCTTTTTCTTGTGAAAAAAGTCACGTACATTTTATCTGTAACATCCTCTAGGCCCACAAAGTTGATGCTTTGTTTCCTCTTTGAAGCGGCCTCATCTCCGCCACTATACTTCACATCTTTGTGTTTTTCTATGTCCATGATGGTTTTGCCATATATAAGAGTTGCCAACTAGTTTGCTGGTACTAGCCAAAAGAGCGAGACTAGCATCATTGTCTCCAGCCCATCTAGCTGCGCTAACGGACTCTCCAAACGAATGCAACACTCTTCTGGGAATATACTCTACTAACTGAGAGATCCTGGTAATCCTCAAAAAGTGCAGGAGGTACCGCCAAGCCAGCTCACTAATGAGCAATTCTCCCCAAGCAAACTTCCTATCACCATACATTGTGGTTTCTTAAGGTAGTTCGTCTCCTCCGCAAACTCTCGCATGTGATCACTAAGATGTTTCTGGATGTGTCAACGTTCTTGAATATGAGCGCCATCTCACCAACCTTGTCTCTCAACTCATGGGGGATGGAAATGTCACACTCGACAAATCTGTAGAACTCTCCTCTCCGAGTGCTCTCTATCACCACCTCTTCCAACACTCCATTATTGTTGCTGCAGAGGGAACGAAAGAAGGATGACACAAACTGTTTTATTTCAGTTCTGAAGCTGACAGTTCTGTTCCACTGGCACTCCCAAACTTTGACCAGGTTGTAGCGAGATCACATATGTAATTGCATCATTTCAAAGTATCCGCGTCCAATTCAATCATAGGTTTCTTCTTGACAGGTGTAGCTCCACCCCCTCTGTTATGGAGCAAGGATGATTGTGCCAGTAACACTCGTGGAACTGATATACGGTATTTGCCTCCAAACAAAATCTATCGAGTCAGTGTCAATTCAGTGTCGACCAGCACTTCACCTCCATTCCTCATGTTTTATAAACTCTGATATTTTTAAAACCGCATACTCCAACCATCCATGCACCACCTTGCGGCATCTGAGGGTGGATTCTGGCAAAATCCTTCTCCACCTTTCTCCGCAAGATAGCCCGAAGGCAGGCTATGCATCATACACCAGAGGTAGAGAGCGTTGGCATACACACCCAAATTCCTCTCACATACTTTAGCTTCGTCACGGTACACATTCTCAAGGAGACGAGTCACATCCTTTTCGTGATGTCTACAAAACACAATTATAACTTCACAAACCAGGTACTGGCGTATTGTCGAGTGGAGATCCTTGTTGTGTTCATGGAGAAAGCAGACGGCTTGTCGCTCCTTAAAGTATCGACACTCGTCAACATAGTTGAGTGATACGCAGTGTATGATGGTGTTGGAATGAGATGGTGATGGAGTCTCCGCAAACAACCACCTAATAGCTAGACCGGGTAAATATATGGCTTGTTTGAGCATCTCGATGTTCTTGGCTTTGTAGAATTTGCCCTGCTTCTCAATCGCTTCTGGAACTGGCACATCATCGAAGTCATTATACCACACTAAGAAATCCTTAAAACATTTCATATTCTCTTCACAACACACCATCTGAGATTGGTCATGGTCTTCTTGGGAGATGGTGGACTGATTCACTCTTCGATCAGTGGTAGCTCCGTTGCATCAAGTTTTGAGAAACTATCTATCCACTCGTCCCGGAAAGACCCCTTTTCCTGCGAGCAATCAAAACCTTTAGATATTTGTCGTAACTGAATCTGGGTGCGATAAAGTTGCAGATGTCGAATTACCTTATATGGGTCATTTCAGTGCAGGTCACACTGTTTATTTTCTTGACGACAAACTTTATCTCCTCTCTTGTACGCGTACAAAGCATTCATCAAGTCTCCCTTCATTGCATTTTGATCTTAGTGTTGTGAGTTGAAACACACCATGGGAAGTGATGCAGATACAATACTAAAAATTCCAGTATCTGGTGCTCTCCTCTATCCGGTACTCTCCTCCTGGAAAGATTGTGGAAGGAACATCAAAAGCTCCACCGAGAAAGATCGTTTTGACACCCTCATTCATGCAACAATTGTGTTTGATCAGGTTGTGTGATTTACTGAAGCACGCATCATACGTCGACATGAAAAAGCTTTGGCATAGATATCAATGTTCTTTATCAGGTTGAAGTGTTTTTCGCACAAGTTTAGATACATTGTCTCATCATAGGCGTTAGATGAACACCACATAACATTATACTCATCTTCATTCTTGAGTGCCAGAACCGCAATTTTTATCGCAAACAGTTTTTCTAACATCAGTAGATCTTTACAATTGATGCCTTCATAGACCACCTCTCCCTCAACACCTCCCGTGTGTCTTTGTAACTTGGCAAACGCGTTGGAGACAAGTTTGCTACTCAATCCAGCTTTGGACACGTACATCCCTGAAAAATGGCCAAGCGTCTGAAAAAACATACATTGTCTTCATATTGTGGACTGCTCCGCTGACATTTGCGTAAGATTAGAGTCGATCTTGACTGTTCTATGTATGGGGGTAATGATTCCGGTGGATTTCCAACTTTGCCCATGTTTCTCATGTTATAAAAGTAAAAGGTTACATTGATTATGGAACGAACCATCCAGCTGGTGTTTGGTATCCTCAAGGCTGTCTGTTCTCTCACATCGATGTTGACAAAGACGTCATAAACCTGTAAAAAATCCTCTCTGTTGTCACCACCTGTGGCTTGGAAACATTGTGGCGTTTTTGGAGGATGAATGAAAGTATTGGGAGTTCCCCCAAAATATTGTTCTGAAGTATGACTCCGAGGCTACAGTTTACTTTTAGTCGACAAGTTTCCACCTGCCACGCTTTCCTAAGTATCTCCCATACCTCTGGCGCTTGTTCATTGGCGATTTCTGGAGACCACAGTCTAATATTCACGATATCTGTGATATCCCGTCTCCTTATTTTGGTTTTAATTGATTGCCAATATCAGGAAAGGATGCCATCCATTGATTCATCTCCACTCGGAAATGGTTCGCTCATCGCATCATCCTTTTCTCAACATCATCTTCTGTTCTTGGTGTGGAAAGTGGAATAGTCTCAGCCCGCTGTCGAAGTAGATGGAAGTGAGGATGCAAATTACTTTCCTTGTGCTGGATCCATGGCGCTAGCATCCGGAATCTCATATGTGGTGGTGGTGGCGGCGGCGGCGGTGGCGGTGGCGGTGGCGGCGGCGGCGGTGGTGGTGGTGGTAGAGTCTCTGGATGGGAGTATGTTTTCCTACGTTTTCCTCAACCACTTTGAGATGATGGATGGGAATGCTCATGATGGTTTGAAATGTGTCTACGTAGATTTGTTTTTCCGGAAAATGATTGTTCACAAAATTCACATCCAAACCTTCCATCCTCTCCTCTTTCAATAGACACACCCTCCGTCTCATCGATATTGTGTTTCTTTACCCGATGAGTGTTGAGATTTTTCGTTGTGTAAACGACACTTCGCAGACTTTGCACGAGTGTAGTGAACGTCTATCGGGAACATATCCATGTTGTTCTTCTCTGTGAGTGTCTAGAGCATGATGGAACCTACACTGTATCTGACATTTGGGACATGTAAGCCGGTTTGTAGACTCATCAACTCTTTCATCTCCATCGGGTGTATTATTCACCTCCCTTCAATCTAAAAATGAAGAAGAAAATATTGCCACCCAAATCAACACTGCACCATCGATGTCAACAAAAAATTTACTATCGATGACAGCACTGTAGCATCGATGTCAGCACTGCACCATCAATGTCAGCACTATACCATCAATGTCAGTGCTGTACAATCGATGTTAGCACTGTACCTTTGATGTCAGTACTGTTCCATCGATGTCAGCACTGTACCATCCATGTCTGCGCTACACCATCGATGTATCCACTACTCAATCAATGTCAACGCCATCCCATCAATGTCAGCACACTACCATCGATGTTGGTGGTGTATGCGTGATGCTACCACCACACCACGACTTCCATGAACAATCAATGACACCAAACAAAGAAAAACAAACACATATAAGTGTAGTGGCAACAAAATTGCGAAATATAATGTTTAACTGCTTCAATGTTTAGTTTCAAGCCTCATAATCATCATCATCATCAACGACGTATACTCGGATAAAATATACACACATTACCAGAGATATATTATTTAGATATCAGATATAATATATATATAGTTTATTCCTTCATATAAAGGCCTTATAAATTATTGGCTTTATTTGTGGCAACGCTTAAGTTACAAGCCATTTTTTCGTTCATTTACATCACAAGTCCCTCTTAAATAATAATCCCCGTAGCGAAGAGTTTATATTTCATATCTTTTGATGTAATGCTGGGTGCTATAAATTATCTGGCAGATTAATCTTACTGCAACAACAGTCTCACGCTTGGAGTCCTTTGATATCAGAATTATCTTACTATTTCATATCTTTTGATGGGATGCTGGGTACCATCTAATAACCAAGTTTCATAAATTGTCTTGCAGAATAATCTTACTCTAACAAGAGTGTCATGCTTGGACATCTTCGATGTCAGAATTATCTTACTTTGGCTACTTGAGAAACACATCTAATTCAAAGAATGTAATATTGGTGTAACGCTTTAATCTTGATTATTGCAACAGACATAAGAGATATAATAATAATAATTAAAACATAAGATGAGATTAATAATAAGCATGACTTATATGGATTCAGAAACAATAAAATGTACATCGGATGAAGTAGGATTATATTTGTAATAGTAATAGTAAATAAACGTCATGGAACAGAATAATAGCTACAAATGTCGAACGTGCACAACACGTTTAGGCAAGATCAGACAAGTGCTAATTACGTACCATCATCCCAACCTCGACAGCACTCTTTCTCACCTCAACCTCTTCATGCTTGGCAGCAATGCAATCCGTATTCAAAAACAAAATATTATGAAATATTTTGTTGATGGAGCTAGTTTTTACTCCTTTGTACAACATTACTCCGGGAACGTAATTTTTGATATCCAGTGTCAGTCTGGCTGGAAGAAACATCTCTCCAGTGCAGATTTTCCTGTAAAGGGTTGTCTCATAGGCTGCTACCGGTATACGTAACTCCATTTCGTTTTCATCTTCATTTTTCATATATCTCAGACTAGGAATTACAAACACTGCGCCGATGTAGAATTCATTAAGAGAGGCAACGTTGAATATAGCATCGAGCTCTTTCCTAGTCTTCTTCCTCGATTGATCGGCATGCTCAGTGATCGACTCGCACTCCCCATCCGCACCAAAAGTTCCGTTGATGGTCTCGAGGTCGTGACAGAACATGGTTTTGGAGGTTTTCACCAACCCCATGTGGATGGCAATGTTTTAGGGAGACTGTATTGGCTGAGGTGGTTCTGCTCAAGGATTATATGGGGAACCATCACCTTCCCCCTCTCCCTTACATCTTTGTTCACCAACCATTACATCAACCCCCTGTCTTCCTGTTATCTCCATCCTTATCCTCCGCCTCGATGACCTCCATGATGGTGTATGGCTCCGAAGACGATAGAGCCTTGTTCTCTTCTATACTCACGAGATTTCCAGCATCAATCCTCCTACATCGGAAAGACCAAATAAATGCGTAAGCATCGCAAAATATAATTTATGAAAGGATAACAACAATAACAACAATATCGATGATATAGATGAGTTTTACGCTATCACTTCACATCTTTGATGTCCCCATTATATTGGATTCTTCCATCGATGTCTGTCGATCTCAACAGTCTACCATCGATGTCACCAATGCAACATCGATATTAGCAATGTGCTGTCGATATCAACACTGTACCATCGATGTCACCAATGCAACATCGATGTCAGCTCTGTACTATCGATGTCAGCTCTGTTCCATTGTTGTCAGCTCTGCGCCATCGATGCCAGCTCTGTAACATTGATGTCAGCTCTCGACCATTGATGTCAGCACTCTACCATCGATGTCAATCCTCTTCCGTTGATGTCACCTCCTCACCATCGATGTCAGCACTCTCCCATGGATGTCACCTCTTCACCATTGATGTCATTACTTCACATTCCATGTCAACACCTCACCATTGATGTCACCACTTCACCATCAATGACAACTTCTCACCATTGATGTCACCACTCCACACCATCCATGTCAACACCTCACCATTGATGTTCCCCGTCCCGTACTCGCGTGCAGCGGGTGTCAGGGCAAACTAGGGTTACGGGTATGTCCCTATTGTCAGATCCACCAACAGCCTCGCAAACCCACCAAACCTCCAACCATGCACCAAGGCTAGGAAGCAATTTGCTTCCCAACCTCGGAACCTACACATTTGTCAAGATAGGACATCTCGGAAGCAAAATGCTTCCTAGCCTAAAATCTCAAACTCACCAATTCAAACTCAGGACAGGGATTCCCTTTGTACCTAAGGCTAACATGTCTTGACCCCTAGTGCAGAAAAGGCCCCAAATGTCTGTAACTATACTACTGCCATTTAAGTCGCCTATTCCTGCAATGCATGTAGAATCATCTAAGCGTTTTCAAAACAGGTTTTTACTAAATTGCTTGTACATGTATTTTAGTCTAATTGCTTGTACCTTGAAGTTGGTGAGAACCTTGGCAGCAGTAGGTAAGATGCTACTTGCAGTCATGTTCCTATTGGGAGATGTTTCTCTTTCACGATCTATCGATTCTTCACCATCTGAGGATGACTTGGTATAACTAAGTCCTGCTAGGAGATGGACTGCCATAAATGGGGTCAGCATAAGCATTCCTTGACTGAATGTGAAGTTGCTGAAAGCGTATTCTGATATAATTGGAAATACAGTGATGCCAATGTATATACCAGACATTTGAAATGGTAACGCAAAGTTGATTGCATCTTCAATAAAATGTTGAGTGACTACTCCGATGCTTGCCATTTGCGTCAGTGATATGGATGAACCTGAAATACACAGCAAACAAGTGTATCCTAACTATTTGATGAAATATAATGCTAATTCACCCTCTAATTTTTTTGAAGATGATAGTAGCGTGTCACAGAAGTTGGGCATTATTATAGTGGCAGCGATACACTCAAACTACTACACAGGAAATTTTCCGCATCTACACTATGGCGGTCAGCACATTTGTACAAATACCACAAATATTTTGCAAAACTCAGCGTGTGCTGCCAACATCACTGTCATGTATTACTTAGGTATGTATAAGTAGTATATTAAGGCTTTCGAATACCCTAAAGTGCTCAGTGACCCCAGAGAATGGACCAATAAGAATATCGTAATTTAAAAATGATCCAATCAAGGAAAAGGAATGAGTAACTCGCCACCAGAAGCGTAGTTTTGTGACTGGGGTAGTGTTTGGTTGTTTGAGGATCAGAAGAGTAATTTCACCACCAGGGTTGATGTTTAGTGTTTGTGTGAGTGTTATGTTGGGTGAAATAGTGTGTTGGATTGTTGAGGTTTTGGGTGGGTAGGGTGTGTGTGTGAATGGATGGTGTAAAGGTGTGTGTTTGTGCGTGAATTGTGGGAGTTGATTGTTTAGGTTGGAAGGTTCAGATGTTGGGGTGTTAGGGGTGCTGGGTGTTTTGGGTGTTGGGTGTTTGGGGTGTTGGGTGTCTCAGGTGTTTGGGGTGTTGGGTGTCTCGGGTGTTGGGTTTTGGGGTATTTGGGTTGTTGAGTGTTTGGGGTGTTGGGTGTTTGTTGGGTGTTTGGGGAGTTGGGTGTTTGGAGCATTGGGTGGGGGAGGGTTGTGAGGCACGGGCGGCAGTGGGTGATTAATTTTAGGCGATTTATTTGAGGTTGAATGAATGGTTCGAAGAAGTGTGTTTGAATGGATAGTTCGAAGGTATGTGAAGGTTCGAAGGAGTGTGAAGCTTCAAAAGTATGTAAATTCATTGAAAGTCTGTGTGTGGATGTTTTGAAGGTGTGTGAATTCATGGTTTGAAAGACCCAATATTATAGGCTTATGCCTATAATCTCCCACAATTCTGAGTGATATGTGATTTTAAATGTCTTTGTGATATATAGTGGAAGTTCTTAGACTTTTGATAGGAGCATTCACAGTCAGTTAAAATGAATCGAAATGTGAGCAAAATTATATAAATACCAATAACAGTAACAGGAGTGTGAGGAGTTTTTCTTCAAGTATTTTAGATATATTTTGTTTTATTTAGTGAAATCATGGCATAAAAAAGTATTTAGGAATATATAAGTATGCAGAAATAAATACGAATATGCATATAAGTATAGTTTATCTTCCTTCATATTCATCAGATTGTGCACTGTTGGAGAAGTCAGAATGACAGCCACTAATTCCTGTATCAGATTTCATTCTGGAGATTGAAAAAAAGCTAGTTGTTTGAGTATACACAATATCCATTATATTTTACTTACAATTACAATTTGAATACATTCTCAACTTTGATTTCTTCACACATCTTCATTTTACACACACATCTTCATTTTGCACACACATCTTCATTTTGCACACACATCTTCATTTTACACACACATCTTCATTTTACACACACATCTTCATTTCACACACACACACACATCCTCATTTCACACACACCCATCTCCATGTCACACACACACACACACACAGTTGGTTGGTAGTTGTTGGATTCTGAGGCTAGGGTTTGCAGCCACTGAGTCCACTGATCACCCGTGAGAAGGTGAGATGAGGAGGGGCTCATTGTCAGTAGCGGTTGCCATTGATGGTGCGGTTGGCACCATCGATGGTACTCTCCTGCCATCAATGGCACAGTGATGCCATGGATGTTACAGTGTTACCATCGATGGTGATAGGCTACCATTAATCGTACCTCCTGCCATCTATGGTACCCTCCTACAATCGATGGTACAGTGTTGCCAAAGAGTGTGCCATCGATTGTACACTTCTGACATCGATGGTACCCTCCTACCATCGAAGGTACAGTGTTCGCAAGGAGTGTACCATACCACACGGACACTCTACCCAGGTTGATTACGGTTGTCAAACCACCCAAGATGTCAATCACATCATCTTACAAAGCCAAGAAGAAGAAAATGGCGGATGAGTTGACTAATCTATGAGAAATGGCCGTGAGAACTAGGTAAGAATTATTAAACACTTTGGATAAATATTTGCAATTTGTTAGTCATCTATGGTGTAGCATACCGTCGACAGTACACCGTACCATTGATGGTACAGTGCAGGCATCGATGGTACAGTGCTAGCATCGAAGGTAGACTGTGATATCGAAGGCACAATATTACCATCGATGGTACAGTGCTGGCATCGATGGGACAACGTCAGCATCAATGGTACAGTGCTAGCATCGATTGTAGACTGTCCCATATAGTCATACCATCGGTGCTACACTGTTACCACCGGTGGTACCTATGTAATGGTACGCGACTTAATCTTGGACTTTGATGATGTTGTTATTGTTGTTGTTGACCATCTGTTGCTCCATCGATGGAACTAAGCAAACACTGATAACACTATTAAGTTGGCAATGGTGCTAATAAGAAACAATTTAAATAATTTGTTGAACTTTTTTATCCACTAAACTTGTGACACTAAGGCGATTATTTGGCCTTTCCGCTGTAGGAGATTGGATGCTGAGGATCGTGTCAGTATGGATGAGTACAAGCCTCTCTCATCTTTGAATCCATTCACCATGATGGAGATTGTCGGGCCGAAGGGGAGAAAGCAGTTCACAGAGTGATGGGATTGCTGACATACTGGTCTGGGATCAATGGTGTAAGGGAAAAATGATGGAGCCCCATACATTCCGTGAATAACACGACTTTGGCAAAGCCAATCTGCCTAAAATAGCCATCTACATGGGCATGGTCAAAGCCACAAAGAACAAGTTCTGCCATGATCTCAAGTCCTCCATTGGTCCTGTAGCCCACTTAACACTGCTGCACCGGGACCGATGTAGGCGGCGCAGACCTTATTTGTAGTGGTAGTGGTATCGGTAGTGGTAGTGGTGGCGGCAGTAGTATTAGTTAAAAAACATAATAGAATGGGTTAGAAATAGCCAATGGCACAATTTTTTTAACAATACGATTTCCCAACTTCAGGTAAACATCAGTTGCGCACTAACATTCTGGCTTGAAGTAAGCCTTCCTCATCTCAACCTCCTCCTCTTTGGCAACAATTGAATCCATGTCCACAAACAAAATACATGGAAAAGTTTTCTGGTGGGAATATTTTTTAGCACTTTGTACAGCATTACGCCGGGAATGTTATTTGTGATTTCCTTTGCTGGTCTAGTGCGAAGAAACACCTCTCTGGTACAGGTTTTGCCGTGAACAATTGTCTCATTGGAGGCTATTGGTGGACGTAATTTGCCACCTTCATCAGTTTTATTTTTCACATATCTCAGAGTGGGCGTTACAAACACCGTCCCGGCATTAAACTTGGAGAAGGAGTCGATTTTGAACATTGCATCAAGCTCATCGTTAGTCCTCTTTCTAAGCTGATCGGCATGCTCTATAACCATCTCGCAGTCTTCATCAGTACCAAAACTTCCTGATCTTGGAGCGCCTACGGAATGAGCAAGGTGACAGGCAATGTTTGCCCAAGCACAGATGTGAAATCCCTGTTGGTCTACTGAAACATACGAACTTGGAACTGCAGATGATACCCAAAAGAGACATCGCAGAGACTAATGCCTTGATGTATGCTACAGCTGCAATTCTGCTGAACAGAATGGGAAGATGGCTAATCGTCGAGAAAGATTACAGCCGGCCTGGCAAATGAGACTGGGAAGGAAGATCAAGCAGCAAAGGACTGAAGCCACCAAGCTTAGTGAAATAGCCAGAGGTACAACCATTAAAGATGGAGAAAGACTCAAGAAGAAATACAAGGATACAGTGGTACCAGAGGCTCTGGAAGCAGCAAAGCAACGATTGACTGCTCTATCAGCCAGACTCAAGAGATATACCAAGGAAGCAGATGCCCGGAGAATCAATCAACTATTCTCCACAGATGCATC
>JAOQGN010298634.1:0-15523 GCA_027564295.1 Himantozoum antarcticum
AAAATGATGTGATTATGAAAAGAAATGCATATAGTACACTATTATCTGAACATTATAATACTACTATATAAAGAATTTGAATAAGAAAAAGTTTAAAAAAAATCTTTCTTTTCTTATATCTAAAGAGGGGTACGACCCTGCGACACCCCTTTAGAAACACCCCTGATATTGATATTGACATTTTATAGATAAATACATGTATATACAGTAGATAAGTTGGCATTTTAGAATTTCCTTGACTAAAAATTCCCGTTAGCTTAAATTGTTGCCATTTTTGTTTCAAGGAACCGACTACTCATGGGTTGCTCCTCATTTAAATCCCTACTCCTATCCCATGTGCGCGCTATTAGACTGCATTCAGCAGGCTAGCCTAGCCATTGCGCTGTGTCACACAGCTATTGTTAGTGAATTACGTAGAACTCACATGACATCCCTAATTACTGTCATTTCAGGAAGCATTTAATTCTATGAAAGCCATTGCCATGCTAATTAATGAGAGGAAGAGGAAATTGGAGAGCATACAGAAGATAGTTGAGTGGCAGAACACTGTAGATGACTGGCAGGTATGTCATGTAGCAGGAGCACTGACTGGTGGGTGTCACAGGGAGTGGTAGTAACACTGACTGGTAGGTGTCACAGGCAGTGGTAGCACTGATTGGTGGGTGCCACAGAGACGGAAGCTCTGACTGACGGGTGTCACAGGGAGTGGTAGCACCAATTGGTGGGTGCCACAGAGCAGAGATGGTAGCACTGATTGACGGGTGTCATAGGGAGTGGTAGCACTACCTGACTGGTGCCACGGGTAGTGATAGCACTGACTGGCAGGTATCACAGGTTGTGGTAGCGCTGACTGGCAGGTATCACAGGTAGTGGTAGCACTGACTGGCAGGTATCACAAGTTGTGGTAGCACTGACTGGCCGGTATCGCAGGCAGTGTCATGGGCTGGCAGTTGTGGCAAGTAGCTATATACATAGAAAATGTCAAGAGTTCTTGCTTTAATTTTTAAATATCCAAACTATAACGTCGGTTGTCCATGATATAATCCATCTAATTCTGATGAAATCCTGGTCCATCTAATGACTGGTAAAATAGACAATTACTAGTTTTACATGGCACGGTCACATCGTGTGTGCGAGCGAGCTCATGCGGCGAGCTGGTACTCAGTGTGGGCAAATTCACATGGCGCGGGCCTTTTGATAGCGCTCGCCCATTTAGGCCGAGTAATCTGCCAGAAGGTCGTGGCTCTAGGGCTTATCAGTTACAGCATGAAGCCCAAACAAGTTGTAGTCTACTTTACTGACATGTATTCATTTCCTCCTATTTCATGCAATATTTCAAATGTACTGTGCTGTTTTAATATCTGATTTCCAAAAACGTCAGCAGCTATTAGCTATTTGCTACTTGCGATCAATGAGTGTTTGGTTGAGTGTTAGTAGTGATTTACTTTGTTTATAAATATAATTATATAACTAAAATTAAAAACAAAAATACAAGTTTTATGTTTGTTTAAAATCATAAAATAATGTGATCAATTAAACATATGACATCATAAGTAGTCCTAGACATGTCGAACTTGAATAAAGAAAACATAAATGTGATTATAAACTGACAAGCAGAATTGAAGCACTCAGTGCAGTTTAGAAGATGGCCCTTATAATGTCAGTTTTCTACCTCCAAACACAAAAGACTTGATTAGCGTGTGCGAAAACACAACACCCATAGCACGAGCAAAGCCGGCCGTGCTACAAGTTCGGGAAAATCTTGCAAGCCACTGACTGGCACGACCCAGCTAAGATAACGTAACGCCTGGCTCGAACTTACTGGCACGCGGACATTAATCATGCCATGTAAAACTAGTAAATCATAAATGTAAGTTAGTGGATGAATGACTGCTATCCATACTGATGTTTGTTTGTTCAAGCATGTTTGCAGACATCGCATAGTTTGCATCGAAAATGTATGTAAATTACTGCTGATGTCTTTATGTAAAGTATGTAACTGGTATCTTTCGGATAGCCACTAAAATGCATGACCTGTATTTGGACTCCCCAGTCAAGTGTTATACTACCCTACTACAGCTCAATAAACGTGGGTGAGCAAGCATATATTATCAAGCTGTATATGCATCTAAAGTGGTATTTTATCTATGAAATTATTGCTGATGTATTTGTGTAGATAGCTATTAGGTAACAGATGGTGTATGCACAACATAGCATAACATCATCTAATGATAGGCTTGCAGGTTTAGCAAGGGTTAGGCCTGTAAGCAAACACACCGTCTATAATTACATTTAGTAATATAGTATATCCTGATGTAATGTTACCTGCTATTACTGGTCACCTTTCTACAGGTGTACATGTATATACTCCACCTGTAGCGGGACAACTCCTACTATTGGCAACATGGTGTCATATCTTCAAATGGAATACAGACGTTTTGTAACTGCTAGTAAATGACTGTTTGATGGTTGAGATTTGGAGTTGGGGCATAAAGTACCCCCGTCTAATGCCTAAGTAGTCGCACCCACGGGCACTGTGGGTGTCCGTGGGTGAGACGTGCCGTTTCGAAACGGCAGTTACTGACAGATCCGATTCTTCCAAATTGACTAGTTCCCACATAGTAACTAACTAGCTGATTAACTAATACAGCAATAGCCCAACATCACCTTTGGAGCTTTTTGATGCATATTTTCTTCATGGTGACTTCCTCTTTACACTTGGTGATTTTCTCTTCCTTTTGGCGATTTGCTAGCCATTCTAGATTGCATGTGTTGGGATTTCTACTATCCAAGTATTGACTCCACACTTTCGTTGCAGAATGAGGATATTTTAGTATCTAGCTCAGAGCTCATACATTCCGGGGAATTGTCTAAACTTTCATCTGCTGGCAGATTAGTAGACCGGCAATTCTTTCTCTTTGACCATCAGCTAATTCAGTGCAAAAAGGAACTGCTGAAGAAAAATCTGATATACAAGTCTAGGATTGATCTAGATACACATTCTGTAGTTGCGATTGAAGATGGCAAAGGTACGTAAGAGCTTTTATAATCTTAGGATTCATCGGAAAAGAGATATGACTAAGAGTACTGAAATATATTGTTTTGTAGCCATAATTATGTCTACACTTCTTGTGTGCAATTATGTGGCAATTCACAGTTACACTGGGTAGATCAGTTACACCGGTTGCACTGGAAATGGCTATGGAAATACTTGTATAATTATGCTGTTAGCTTGATTGGTTAAAAAAAAGAACAAGTTTCGTCAACAGGGCTTTGCAAACTATTGCGCTGTTGTTTAGTCTAACAGCCCCACTTTGCAACTCCTAGCTACTTCAATAATAAATTACAATTTATGATGTTGAGCTTTGTTTACGTTTCTATGGTTACTGCCCAGGTTTTGGTTTCCTATACGCGGTCACTAAAGGGAAAAATTTGTTGAAAGTTTTACATATTTTGCTAATCTATTTTAAATTATTTGTATTAGTCATTTGCTTCACTGTCCAACAGAACATGTCTCATATCAATTGGCAGTTATATCGTTGCCAACATAAATTATCACTTTTGTATCAAGGCAGTAACCCTTCCGCCCATCCATCTTAGGAATTTATCGGAGAAGAGTGTAACTATGTTATTTTGCAATGGTGTAGCTGTATAAGGGTGGGTCATGGAATCTATTGGCATGGCTGTTAGATTTCTCTCTGCAGGCATTAAATACCAATTATGACACACAACATATTTGCAGTTCTCTTAAATTGATCCCCGGAAGACGGTTATATCTTGCTTTGCCAGTATTATGACACTAACAGTGTGAGTGCCATCAAACTAGATATCATCGTAATAATATTATGCCCTGTTGGTTTCTTAGTGAACATAGATTTGTACGTATTACGTAGTTCCTGTTGTATCATTTCTCATCATTACTTTTTGTTTTATTTATTGTTAACTGAAGATACAAATTTTCATAGTCATATGAATCAGTTGAACGGAAATAAAAAATCGGTTACTGGAAAGAGTATCATATCGATGCTACCAAAAAGAGACTTAGTTACAATAACAAATTGCAACCATATAAAAAAATGAGTTGGATCGTCTAAATGTACGGGATCTACTAAGAAAGGTATCCTTAGATCTGTTGGAATCCCTTGGAATCCCTTCTTCCTTTGGACTTTCTGATAGGGACCAGCTTGTTCAATATATGTGCTGGATTGTTATATATCTTTGAGAAGTGCTTCCTGTGCATTGCTATGCATAATATATACTCTGATGCCATTGCAGTTAATAGCTCCAGCACATATGCAAAGAATGCGTTTGAAGTAAGAGACCAAAGTGGAAAGTCTATTCTATTTCTTTGTGCTAAATCTACAGCTGATAAGGAGAAGTGGTTGAAACGTTTTAAGACAGAGCGAGAAGTCGTCCAACAAGATGAAGAGAGTGGTAAGTTGTTATGAGTGGAAATGGAGAGTTTATTTAAATAGTTCCGTGTCTTATCACTGCAGAGTGCAGGGTATGTCCACACCCCGCTCGGTTGAAATTTTGACAACCAAATTGTAAATTATAGGGGAGATTAAGTAAATAAAAAATTAAATCAACATTAAATTAATATTCCTGGGAAAATGGTACTTTCGATTTCAAGCTCCATAAATTTCATGAATAAGTGAATGATTGGACTTGGGTGTATTATCTCCATTCAGGGTGGTTTGGCTAGTGGCTACTGGTTAACGATTGAACTAGACCCCAACTTGAATCTAGAGTCATGAGATTGTGTGTAACACTTTGTATTATTACATCATCAAGAGATAAAAGTCAATTCACTTTGAAAACCTTTTTTGTATTCAGAGTTGTATTATCATGTACGCTAGGGTTGTGGAGTTGTATTATCATGTACACTGACTATCCCCCAGTTATAACAATAAGTATAATGCCAGTCACTAGCTAATCCTAATGCAATTGTATAGTGCCATGCTGTTTCTCAGAGTTATAGTTGTGGCTATAATTTATATTTTCTATATTTATATAGCATATAAATATAGTCATATGTTGGTACCTTGCCTGTTGGCGTCTGTCTATCCAGCATGTCTTGGTTTCTCAGGCAAAAACTCATTAGGAGTTATTCCTTCTTGCTTCAAAAACCTTTTGACTAATTTTCGAGTGAAACAAGCAGTGTCTACTGTTCTATTATGGAAAATACAGTCAATGGAGAAATTGACCGTATTTTCTGTAATAGAAAATGACTGATAAGTCTCCATTGGCAGTCAATGGAGAATTATCAGCACGAGGCCGTCGGTGACCAGCACGGCATTGCACAGGGCCGGATGGTCCATATTATTATATAAATTGAGTTTAGCAATGCCTCGTTGTCAACTTGTTGAATGGGATTTTTTGGGAGTTGCACTCTCAAGAAAAAAACTGGTAAATGTTAATAAACATAGCTGTACTTATCGACGCAAATACACTTAACTAGAGGATGGACCTGACACCGTCTGCCTGTGAATGGCACCCTACATCATACATACATCATACATACATGCGTTACATGACTGAACGCCATGATTTGAGATGCCGTCGAGCTGATAACTCTGTGCTGAGACTCTATTGTTAGGGATTAATTTTTATTTTTCCGTAATAGAAAATATAGGAATAATAAAATAATCAACATAAGAAATAATGATATACATGTATATACATGAGCATAATTTATCAGTTGAATGATAACATGAAACAAGTGGAGCCAACCCTAATCCGTGTGAATAATATATATTATTGATGACATAATCATACTAATGTTATTTGTTACAGGTTTTGCCGTTACAGACTCATTCAAAGCTCTAGCTAAGTTGTCAGTCCAATCAAAGACCAGTGCCAAACCAACTAAATCAAATTCCCTTGGTAATGGTGGCAAACTAGCTCCACACATTCTTGATAATGGCAAGGACAAACCAAATAATAATAATAAACCGATTGGCAAGCAGAAATCAGGCAATGGCATCATACACAAATTAAAGCGAGCCAAGATTGTCACATGACTTTTATGATTATTACAATTGTTCTTATTATGAGTTGGATGTCGCCGTGCTAATGCTGGCAGTTGCTTTTGCAATCTTTTAAATATAATTATTACCACATTTTTGTAAAGATTCGGTAGTGAAAAGATGTAAATTTGTTATATTTATGATAATTTCTATAATTTTTTATCTTGTTTTATCACTATTATAATATATTATTGTACAGGCGGTGAGCATCACTAAAACTGTAGACTGTGTTTGATATGAATAGTTTATATTAATGTACTATTCTAAATATTATTAGTGATATTTAAAAATGGTTTTATTTTGATCTAGGGGCGTCTCAGCAATCACCCATAACGTGAAATATAGTGGCCCATCACTGACAATTCTTGTGTGGAAGGACAACTCCCACTTTTCCCTTTCAGATGAAGAACAACATGGTTATTATAACAAGTGGACAAAACCATTGGGAAAAATATCTAAACATATATGAAATAAATGATGTACTTGTATTACAACTACCAGGTTTATTGATGTTGGCCAAGGTGGCATTGCATTTTACTGCAATATGCTGAAAATAGTAAATGTGTGCTAATATGGCAAGTGTAACTGGATAGCCACCACTTTGTTTCCTGTTGTTTAGGATATTTAACACCAAAAACTGAGTTAAATTGAGTCCAGCATGTTGTGGATGGTAGATGATAGAACACCTCGTATGGAGATCCTCAAAGTGAGCACATACGTGTCTAGCGACAGATATTGACAGGACGTATTTTTGTAGAAGTGCCCAGAGAGAGAGAGAGAGAGAGAGTCGATTAATTCAATTATCAACAAGTCTCGTTTTTGAAGTAGATTTGAGTGAAGTTCAGCTGCGCTAAAAATGTCTTCCATTATGGATTTGTTCACGATTTTGAATCCCAAAATTCCTCTTTCAATTCTGATCAGTATATCAAGTACTGAAGCTGCAGGTACCAGCCGGAAGTACATGTATCAATAACTATTTATATTTCTATAATTCTATAATTTATTATCCATTTTATAACCTATTTCTATAATTATTTATATTTCTGTTCTGGGAATTGTCTTCTCTATAATCGTCATACAATTTTTTTTATCCCCACCCCCAAGAGAAAAACGACTTCATGTCCTCACAATTTTACGGAAATAATTGCTAAATACGAGTTCAAATTTAAATACATAAATGCTTGCTAAAACATTAACAAATAAACTGGCACCACATTTGGGACACCTAGGGTGCAATTTGGAGTGGCCCAAACATGCTGACCTGTTAACTCGTCCATTTTATTACTACTTAATTCGCAATACTGTTTTTTCCCCAATTCCAATTGATACTAACTAGCTAACCACTAAACAATTGTTTGACAATGACCACTACTAAGTTTACTACACTTAACTACTACTATAATACATGTACATAGTTAGTGTGATAAGATCAGATAAATTAATATGGAGATTTACTAATACATACATGCAGTTGTTGCCAGGATACTATGCACTTTGCATAATATGTTTATTGTGGAAGTTGATAGCGAAAATAATTGATAAATTACTAGTATATTATTATATTCGTTGGCGCATAATGTGAATTATATAAAGAATTGAGCTTGCAGGATGATTAAAATCCTGACACACAGAAAAGCACTTGGACCAGTTTTAATAACTTAATACAAAAGAGCCACTTCGCAAGAAAAATTATTGTCAGTGTGACAACAGCAAGCAGTAAGCCAATTATTTCCAAATGGGAAGTGGTGACATTGTACATGCATGTGTAACAAAGACATTCAAATAGACTGATAGAGGCTAGCTACCAAGGTGTTCAATTCACTATATACTGCTGCCTTGCCGGATTAGATGTATCAGAGCTTGTGACTAAAATAGCTTTATTTATGAAATAGAAAAAGTATACACACAATGTATTCAGAGAACATAATATCTATTACTATTTGAAAGGATGTACATGTACATATAAAGGTATTACATATTAACCTGTCCTAATGTCCATATCGACAGAACTTGGCTGCAAAGGCAGAGCTATCCATTTACTGCTATATATGTTATAATACAATTTATACATGTGCAAAGTCGCAGGCAAATCTGGGCTGTGACAAATGCGGCAGCTTCATCTGTAAGGTGAATACCTTGAGGGATAAACCCAACAACTGTAAAAGACAAAAAGAACTTGTCGCATCTTGAGGGACCAAGAACATGAAATGGTAGACGGTTTGCATTACGCTACGCTAGCTGGGAAAAATAGGCTGCATGTATATTCCTTCCATAAAGCGAACATTATAATTATAGTGCTATATCAAGTTTTTTTTCTTTGAAAGAACTGTGTAGTAGATGTAGACTACTTTCAACATGCAACTGTACAAAAGTCTGTGCTAGCTGTGTCTGTGCTAGCTGTGGATACGCATATCTGCTTATCCACAGCTATTGCGACATTTTTGGGAACACATTGTGAACAGAGTGGAAGTAGGGCTAGCTCAATAGTATGGTGATATGGACATCACACAGGTAACCTGGGTTCGAGTATCAGGTGTCCCAGTTTAAGTGTAAATGCATAGTATATATACAAATGTAGAAATACAATGTCTCATACATTCAGGACAGGCTACAGCTACACAGTGGGAGACGTTACAAGGGTACAAACCCAAAACATTGGCGGTGTGGTGTGTGCATAGACGACTTCCAGTAAATACAATATCCGATGTATCTGAATACTCGCCATGCACTGCACATCTCAAGTCACTGCACATCTCGAGTCGCCTAGGTAAAAAGGCCCATCAAGTATAATCAAGTAGAACAAACAATCAGTATTTTGTTATGCAAATACTTACAGCTGTGCTAGTTTAGTATCGGCCCCTGCTGCCACTTCTACTGTCACGGCGACCTCTGGACCTACTTCTTGATCGACCTCTGTACCTCTCTCTACTGCGACTTCTAGAGTGCCCTCTGTCAAACACGTACAGAATAAGGAATTAGGCAATTAAGGGTAGAACAGTCTTGTGTGTGTGCAAACATTTATCTAACAAATTCTCCTATTCCATGAAAACTTGGGAGATTTTTATGCCACCCTAAAGATTGTTTCTCTCACTACAGAGCTGTCTACTAAATATTCCAAGTCAAATATATCTTTACTTTACTCTACCTTTACTTATATCTCCACTTGCCAAGCATTGCATATTGCCACAAGCATTGCATATTGCCACAAGCATTGCATATTGCCACAATACATATTTTGCAACAATCTCGATAATTAATTATATTTGTTATGGTTTTGGATGTAATTTAGTTAGTTACTGTTAAAGACAATCGAACAGCAGTTGAGGAACAAAGCTTCTCCACACAATACTCATTATTAGTAATCATAATATACAGACTGTCTCAGATAAGATGCTCCAAAAACTTGAGAAAGTCAAACCATTACAAAACTACATGCATGCATTACAAATTTTCCGCAAGGTCAACTAGAAATACAAATAAAACACCATTTGTTACCTAATATGTAGAAAAGTTGGATGTGAAGAGATGGAAATCTAATGGAGTTGTTAGCTGAGAGTGTGCGGGTTTGTGTGGTGATCAATCGATCTAGTCAAATCTACTCAAAAGAGCGCAGTCTGCTATTTGAATACTAGCATGTTGTATTTTTTGATGCTGATGAAGTGATGTTTGTTGGTCACTAAATCACTGATAATGTAGTTTGTTGGGCTGGCATAAGAGGTCTGATGGGATGTGTTGGTCTCATGGTGCGACAGCGTGGTGTGGCAGCGCAGAAGAACCAATGTCAATCACTTGTCAAATGGTGTCAATCACTTGATGACTCGTGTCAAACACTTGATGACTCGTGTCAATCACTTGATGACTGGCATGAGTTGAAGAATGATGTTATGAAGATCATTCTCCCAACTGAAAGACACCAAGCCAAACTAGTTCAGTAATAATTATAGTAAAAATGACAAATGCGTCAATAATATTCGAAACGGCAATGAAATACAATGCACAGAATATTTGGAAATGGCCAATGGCAACTTGTAAACTAATCAATGGTAAAATTGAAATTTACTAAATTTGTGAGAGTGAATACATTTTGTGGTGACTGTGTCACATCCGTCTTTCAGTTTTTGTAGCGGTTTTTGAGTCCGAATTGCAAGCCCCAAACCCCATATCAATAGATATGGGGTTTGGGACGTGGGGTTGGGACGTGGGGTTTGGGACGTGGGGTTTGATGCTTGGGGTTCGAAGTCAAAAATAACTCCAAAAACTGAGAGACAGATCTAACCCGTACACCGATTTTGCAGTAACTTTACACAGCAACCTTTCATATTGCACCATCGACATCGGGATCAAAGAACTGGACAGAACTGAACCATATAATATATTGTTATAACAGATCTTGTATCTCACTTCTATGAATTGGATTACAGATTGGGAACGGGAAGTAGGGAATGGGATGAGCACTTACCTGCGACTACTGCCACCTCCTCCTCTGCAGTCATAAGCATAGTGACCTCTCTCCCCACACTTGTAGCACTCATCATTGGGATCAAATGGCCTTCCTCCTTGGGCGCCTCTGCCTCCTCGATCAAATCGTTGTGGTGGGCCTCGCCCTCTACCTCCATAGCCACCTCCGCCGTATCCGCCACCTCTATCATCTCTATCCCATGGCTTGGACCTCTTCTTACCAGAGGAGGCCTCGACTCTTATTCTGCTCCCACAGATGGTCCTACAAATGAGGGTAACCGTTTGGCGAGTAAGCAAAACAGGAGACGATGTACTCTCATTTGAACATTACATACACTAATTCGTGAACTGCAGTTTCAACTCAATTATCATAAAATCTGTAAATTTTTCATACAAACATCATTTCGAGCATTTCAATGTTGTTACTCAGCTATTCAAAACATGTCCATATTGAACAAATACTTGTGGTCACATGAAGCACAACTTCCACAACAAACAATTATAGTATCCCAGTAGCTCATCACAGTTAACAGACATCCATGTATATTTTTAAAATACATACTTTCCATCAAGTCCAGCAATAGCATCATCAGCATCTCGTGAATCCTCATACTCTACAAAAGCAAATCCTGGTGGATTTCTGGCTACCCACACACTTTTTAGTCTGCAAAACATGAAACATAAGATGATGAATATGTTGAGTAAGCCATCGTATAGATGCAGATGGTACAGCTGTTACAACAAACTCTGAGCCATTAATTTACAGTAGGCACTGTTAATACGAGTATGATTAGAAATAAAATCGGCCTATTGCGCCTCTATTTCTTCTGCAAAACAGTACACCTGAGAAGAGACAATTGGCTTGTCTGTTTATTGAACCATATATTTCATAGCTAGTTCAAACATGTAACTAGATCTAACATCTATTCAACTGTTTGGAAACCTTCATACCGTTTCCGCTTGAAATCTTTGAGGAACACTGTCATAATTAGAAAGATAATTTGACAAAATCCCTTTAGTCACCAAATGTCAGTTACCTTCCATAATAATTAAATTCCCGCTCAATTTCCTTTTCGGTTGCGTCCGGAGCCAGATCTCCGATGTATACTTTGCATGCCACATCCCTAGACATCTTACTACATACAGCTGTAACAGATTACAACTTGATTACATTTACAAGTGGCCCTAAACTCAAATTACCAGCACTGACAGCTCTAAATAAGGTGATAAAACATAAGTGCAACACTCCTGAAGCTGAAGGGGCACAATGGTTTGGTGGTGTCCTTGGGGATATATTTGCCACCTTCAATGATCCTTTGAAGATCGATCGAGTTTGATGCCAAGTAACTAGAAAAAGACGACCACGAACTTTGGTCGGAAATATTTGCAATGAAGAGAAATCTTATCGTGCTGGACTAATCATAAAAATAAATGAAACTTGAGATATACTAAAGAAGTCTAACTTTCATCTCATACCTATTTACATTATTTAATAGATGACAGCCATACTTGCTTGTTATATATATTGAATAGAAAGCTTTCATATTGCTAAACACTTTCCTTCACATGGACGAGTAAACTCGTTTGTGCTTTGTTTGGCTATAATTAATTATCTAATTATCCCACAGCTTCAATCAATAACTTGTTGGATACCTGAGCTTTCATTAGAATGTATTGTTTGTTATTTTAGGACTTCAGGGGGCTCCTCCAGTCCCGTCAAAGATTGGACTAATAAAACAATTTCAAACCACACTCTGGGAATTTCCCTATTGATAAATAATTTTCTGCATAGCATATATTCAATGTGTAACCATCGAAGCATAGCATATCGTAACACATAAATCTGCAAATCTCTCGAATAATCGTTTCGGAGAAATGTTAGCATCATCTCCACGTGGAACCTGGTCTCTGTAAATAATTTTTAATATGCAATATTTCAACACCAATAGAGAAGATCTCGTAGTGCTTTATAAAAATATATGTTGTCAAGGGGTTTGGAGCATTTCCCGCAGAGTTCGAGAGAAAATACTCAATTTGTCAAACTTCAAAAAAGCGCCTGGGAATCAAAGTGTTAATACACGATATTTATTCCCCATTATTTATGTGGGAAATATGGTTTCAAATGTGAATTAAAACGATTGGACAGCACAAGGATTGGATCGATCTCTATGGAGTGGCCCTATCTAAATATGATATTTTTGCTCAAATTTGCTGCTGTGTATGAGGGTAATCGTCCAACTACGGCCATTTTGAATTTTTTGTGAGTGAATGTTTTTTTTTCACAACCACTGTTTGTCTCAAAAAAGAATCCTTAACTGCAATATTTTTGAAGACTTATTGGCAGGTTTATTTCAACGGTTCAATTTTTCTCTCAAAGAATTAGGTGAAAGCGCTACCATGCTGCCTTTACATGGTTGGGATGTTTTATCACGGCCAGTAGCATGAAATTAGTAGTCGAGGTTTTTGGGGTTGGGTGTTTGTGGTGGAAATTTTGGGATTACAGGCTACTGAACGTGCGTGCAGTTGTAGCCTGCGATCCAAACCTACCACTAATCTCAGAATCTCAGGCTGCTGAATGCCATATAACATTTAAACCCCATTTTTTGCAAACTACAGCCCCAAAGACAATCAATGAGTCAATGCACTAATCTCAGAATCTCAGGCTGCTGAATGCCATATAACATTTCAACCCCATTTTTTGCCAACTACAGCCCCAAAGACAATCAATGCGTCGATGCATAATATAGCGACCAGCAGTTTGACAACCAGGCCCGTGTCCATGGGTCGGTCACAACGTGACTTGCAAGCGTTTGAGATGCCGACATTGGAACTACTACTCTTTTACTCACAGGGTATAAACACTTGTAAACACAGTCGGATTTTTACTTACAAATTATTCATATAAATCTTCACCTGAATGCCTTGAAAGGCATCAAGTCCGATTTTCGAATTAGTTTTGTTCCTACAAACCGTTATATGGTGTGCACTACCAGTTGGAACGGTATAGTAAGACAGAATTGTTCCTAAAACACAATTTTCAAAGAACGTAGCCATTAAAATGGAAGTTCCCCGAATTCCAAACACCAAGCACAAATCCGCAGAAAAAGATGCAAGTGGAATTACCACGCCACACTCTGTTTTTAAGGCACTCGGGTTATGTCGAGGTTGAATCCATTGCCATGCGACCTTTAGTATTTATAAGAAACCTTGTTTATCACCCGCGGGATCCTTGTTTGACAAGTTAGGTTACAGTGTGTTTAGTTTAGTATTGTGTTTGGAATTCTAGGAACTTCCATTTCAATGGCTACGTTCTGTGAAAATAGCATTTTGGGAACATTTCTGTCTTGCTATACCGTTCCAACTGGTAGTGCACACTCCATATAACGGATTTTAGGAACAAAACTAATTCAGAAATCAGACATGATGGCTTTCTAGACGTTCAGATGAAGATTTAAATGAATAATTTGTAAGTAAAACTCACGCTGTGTTTGCAAGTGTTTAGATCCTGGGGGTAAAAGAGTAGTAGTTCCAAAGTGGGCATCTCAAACATTTGCATATGCAAATCCATACGGCTTCCGTAGCCAAAGATCTATGAATATAGCACGTTTTCTGATCGAGGCGTAGGGGTGAACGGTGGGGGTGGATAGGGTGGCAGCAAAATCAAAAAATCTAAGAGGGTTAAATTTTAAACAGACGTTTACATACATAAAGATATTGTTAATCAACTCCAGCATCGGATGAATAGATTCACAACCTTTGTAAATACATGAAACAGTTTCAATTGGTGCTTTTAAATACTTCTGCATATGATTTATTTCCAGGCAAAGTGCAAATTGCAACAACTATACCGCTTCGACGCAGATTGACCAGGGAAATGCGTAAGACAAGGTGTCTAGACCTGTAAAAGCAGACGTCGGCGTCGTTGAAGCTTATGCATAGTCACGCGATCTCTATGTCTGCGCATGCCTCTTCGCTAAAGTAACGCCTGTGCCCTAAGCTCAACAGGCCAAACTTTGCACATTTCTCTGGTCAATCTGCGTCGCAGCGGTATGGTTGTTGCAATTTGCACTTTGCCTGGAAATAAATCATATGCAGAAGTATTTAAAAGTACCAATGAAACTGTTTCATGTATTTACAAAGGTTCTGAATCTATTCATCAGATGCTTGAGTTGATCAACAGACTCTTTATGTATGTAAACCTCTGTTTAAAAGTTAACCTCTTAGATTTTTTGATTTTGTTGCCGCCCCGTCCACCCCACCATTCACCCCTACGCATCGATCGCATAGATTTTTGGCTACGGAAGCCCTCTGGTTAGTTCAGTTGAATTTCATACAGAATTTAAATTGAAATGTTCATGTCTGTTTTACTCTTAGACTATCTAATACAAGAATATTTTGACAATATAATAATATTATACACTTTATACTAATATTGGCCATATACTTAGTTTCTTTTTACATACAGGCCAGTATTAGTTACAGAACAGTTAAAAGTATAAAACTAGTATTCTGTCTATTCTTTTTTTGACTTTTATTCAACAACAAATAGGCTGAGTAGACCAGAGTGATATAATATAAGACTTATATCACTTGTATATCACATAAATGTCTTATGTCACTCTGGAGTAGACCTAATAGCTCCAAGTAGTTAATTTGACAACAGAAGAGGAGAAGCCACTCCCCTTCATTATAGTCTAAACATAAAATACCTATGCACAATCATACAGGAAACTCATGCATCTTTGTGTAAACAAAACAATTTGTTGTGAAAAATCCTTTCCTGACCAAAAATAACAAATCTGCATATCTCATCTCAGTCAACTGCACCCAAAGTGAGTAATTTATGTGTGACACATGTTGTTTTAGAACATTTTATGTGTGACAAATGACGTTTAGGCGTGAAAATGCGTACAATTCGTGTATGTGTACAGAGTAGGTTTCTGATGTCAAAATGAATGACAATACGCCTAATGCGTGACAATTGCGAAGCTTGGCAATAATAATAATGGCCCATTAATAATATTTTATAATTAGTG
>JAOQGN010298745.1:0-15519 GCA_027564295.1 Himantozoum antarcticum
GTACAGAAGGCTGATTTCTCCTGGGCGTCGGTATCCAATGGTACTTGCCAATAACCACTGGTCAGGTCCAGGGTTGTGAAGTAGCGATCACCAACCAACGCATCAAGGCATTCGTTGATGCTGGATAGAGGGTAGGTGTCTTGTTGAGTGACATCATTCAACCGCCGGTAGTCGATGCAGAATCGCCAGCTAACGTCCTTCTTTTTGACCAACACTACTGGGGAGCTCCGTTCTCCCGAGGCTGGTTGAATAGATTTTTGATCTAGTAACTTTGGAAGCTGTTTTTCGACTTCAACCTCTTTTTCGTGATCTAGTCGATGGGGCGGCTGACTTATCGGTATCGCTTCACAGGAATGGAATGTTCCACCAATGTAATCTATCCCACATCACTGACATCGATGCTAAATACATCCTGATATCATGCTAGCTACTCAGAGAGTGTAGTTCTCTCATACAAGTTCCGACAGTTTTCTACCGCACCAGCATACAGTTCCTCCAGATGAGCAGGAACTCGTTGCTCCAGTGCATGTACATCGACTTGATCAACACTAGCCATCGACGCAGGCAGAGCAGCACTCCCGTCGCACAGTTCATCCTTCCATCACATGGGTAAAAGTAGAAATTTTAGTACCGACTGTTAAAGACAGCTTGCCAAACCCAGGGTTCAGACACCTGACAAACAAACGGGTGTCTTGAGGAGTATGGTCAGTACCTGCTACCAGTACTTGTCCTCCTGTCAACCCAGTTACCATTCCCATGGTAGGACAGTTGCGGGCCGCAATGTGGCACAAGACATTGGTCTCACTCCAAAGAGGGATATTGACTGCTTTTCCAGCTGCACAGGCCGTGTCAGTGGTAAGGATTCTTGATCACCGCACTTCAGAGCCACACCTCCAATGGAAAATTCACAATGACTGAAAGAAGTCGTAGTCGACAAAGAAAAGGATTCAGAGGATTGTATCGTTGTCGATGGGTGCCAGTGTTAAGCTTACAGTAACTGGCACAGTCTGAATTTTTCCTGACACAGAAATCTCCCCAAGGAATGAGAGCATCGTGCCATCCGCCATTCTGCCTACTGAGGTCCTTGTCTTGAGAGTTGATTTAGTGATCTCAGGCAACAGGTCGAATACTTTATTCAACAGCACGTATGTTGAGGCTGCGTCCCATATCCAATAATAGGACACATGGGACAGATTGCCTCGAAATACGGCCAGGCCAATAACAACTACACTTACAATCTTTCAGAGAATAAACATTGCGTTCATTCATCTGGTCATAGGTAGCAGTACTACTTGTAGTAGGAGAGGCTTGGATTTTTGCTCTATCCATCATCACAATCGCAGTAGCTGGTTTTACAGAAGCTGTTCCAGACGTGTCGGCTCTGCGAGTTGTTGATGTTGAGCATCGAGCATCGACGATGCTCGAGCACTGTACAGACTGCTGGTTCCACCAGGTTGCTGTCGCAGATCAGATTTTAACTCTGTCATGCCCAACTACACCTGAGGTAGTGGACGTAACTAATTTTCCGACTTCTGGGCAGGGAGAGATTTGGTGCGAGGACAATCTCTCTGTATATGCCAAGTCATCGAGCAAAAGTAGCACAACACACGAGTTGTCTTCTTTTTGCCAGGATTAACCTTCGGAGGTCCACTGGTAGAACATGCTTGCAGACGCTGTCCTAACCAGCGTATTTGTTCTGTCTGATGCCCAATCAGTGCAGATAGCTGCTGTAGCTTGCTATCCAAGGTTGATGACTGTGGCTTCCCTTTGACTGGTTCTTGGGAGGATACGGCAGATATGCCGAGTTTAGCTTTGCCTGTCCCCAGTCTGTGGTAGGCCTCTGTCAATCGTATGGCTTCAGGTACAGTGGCCTGCTTAGCGACATACAAGTATATTCTCAAGGCCTGATCCTTCATGGCCATTGTGAAGCGTTCAACACCCAGAGATGCCTGTTGAGTTGAGGTCTCTCTCGTGGAGGTTATCACTGTCAGCGTGGTGATTTTGTAACCCAGCTCATGGAGAGTCCCTTTGAGTGAAACTACACTGAGCTTCTCTCGTGCTTGGCTTTCGGTCACACCGAATCTCTCCCTCAGTTCTGCGACTATATCGACTAATCAAGGGTGGTGTCTAACTGGAGCTGCCTTGCCTGACAGACTCTGCCTCATGTGTATCGCCAGGAGGGTATTATCCCATTCATGGTCCTCTGCCACATCGAGGAAGTCGGCAATGAGGATACCGACATCCCCTGTGCCGGCGAACTTGGGTGTTTTCAACCCACCTAACATGGCATGGGGGTCGTAGTAACGTACGATGGTCGCCCCTGTTTTGGTGGACACTCTATAGGCACTGGTTCGGCACGCACAGGTTTCTCCACACCTTCGCCAAAGTGGGCTACTGGCAGGGTGGTATCCCAGTTCGTAAATTTGATCTCCCAGTTCATAGGGCCACTAGCTCTGTCGATAGGTACAGGCATGGTCCTAGACAAGAGAGTCGACGCTACCTCACTGCCTGGTTCACCATGCGGTACCTCTCTAGTCCTAGGTGCAGGCTGTGGCCTAGCTACTGAGTAGGCAGCAGATACTTGGTAAGGTGTGTCTGCTAGGAAATTTTCCTTTTCCTTTCTGAGCACTCCTTGTTCCCTCCGGGCGTCTGAATAGATCGACTGATCGACACTGGGAGGGTTGCAGACATTGTCTGCTTCCACTATATTTATTGTGATCAATGGTCAACGTCCTCTATACTGCCATGGACTGTGAGTCGACTGGTTCATACTTAGAGCCGAGTAACCTCTAGGTCCCACTCTATCAAGTATGGACTGTCGACTGGCTCTAGGTTGCCAGGAACTGTGGGTCGCTGATCCAAGTGTAGAGTTTGGCAGCCAGAGGCTGCTTCTGCCCGATCATGCTGGACCAATGGTCGACCTGCCCTGGGTCCCTATGTGCTGAGTAGCCTCATATCCGACTCACTTCGGCTGTCTATAGAATCGTCGGCATCAGGAGCTGCCAACTGAATGTGTAGGGGGTACTCTTCCCATAACGGGAGATATCGCACCCTGCACAACATCAACGTTGAGCTTACTCCTGGTCCTTGGTTGAGGTGCATATGTAGCACTTGAATAATGGCTGGAAAGAGGTGGTACCTCTGCCATCCCCAGGTTTCCTGCCGACAGAGTAGGTAGCATATGGAGAGTGCTCTCCAAAGAGAAGCTGCACTCATCCACAGTGCCATGCCCACAATGTCGCAGACTAGAGGCAGCTTGCTTCGACTGTGCCACTGTCGACCCAGCTACCTCTATAGATTGACTTGCCTGTGGCATGTCCCTACCTTCAGACCCCATTAGATGCAGCACGCTGTGTGCAATGGGCGTATAGCTAGTGCCCACTTCAGAGTTCGAATGACTGGCTTGGCCAGGCGAATGTCTAATAGCGGGTGTCGGTGAACCTGGCTTACTGGCTTGGCCAACCAGGGCTCTCCGACATATTTCTAGCTTTCAACACCATGACTGACTGTCAGGTGTGTCTGCCATTGTCGAGTCTTGTTATACATACATGTGCTAGAGGTATCCCAATCGACTCACTACCACCTTCCAATTCCTAAGAATACAGAAAAGAAGCTGTTGGCAGATAACTCGCAACCCATGGTAAGTGTGGAATAAAGATAACCCAATCAACCTAACTGTCTCCTTCACAATTCCTAAGAATCCAGGTAAATAGTTGGTCGGCAGATAACTTATTAACACAGCTTACTACCTCTCTACAAACAAGAAACAGTGGGAACGATGGGAAATAAGTAAGTATTAAGTAAACAAAGACAGTAATAAATGCTTGCACAAAAATTACTAACTAAATAAACAAACCACAGACTTACCAATATTCCACTGCTGCTCACCAATGAAATGGACTTTGCTCTATCTGTTAGGAGTGGATGCGAAGGGCATTTACTTCTTTCACTGCGTGTAACAACTTGTAGCGTTAATGACCTACTGAAGCAATAACGGCCTACCGAAGCAAAATGGCCTACTGAAGCAATAATGGCAATACAAGTAACACAAGAATTCTCTGGCGGGGTCTCCCAAACTTTGGTAGAAAGTTTATTAAACCCCTTGGAGATATACAACAATGGTTGAAGAAGGTGAGTAGATAGAATAATACTGTATGTCAATTTAAGCATGTTTCTACTCCGGCAGGAACACAAAGACTGAAGTATAGTACTGAGATATGACAACATGAGTATGTATGGTAGCTGGCCCATTAAGGGCTTAAGTGTCAGTAATGCATAGCGTTCATATATGTGGTATGCATTGCAATGCAATAAAGCTGAATTAAGTAGGTAAGTGTCAAATATTGTTGCAATGCCAGTGTATGGTTCAGCATCCCTATATTCTCAGTAACAGGATAACTTGGATCTTGGCTAGACAATAGAAGGCAGCTGTCTACCAACTGTAGGATACATCTGCAGCCAGCATATAAGGTGATTCTATAATTTGGGGAAGTTATCTGTCCTCTACTAATCTGGGTGCAGGCATATTCACTAGTGCAACTGGAAGGCTGGCGGTAGACTACACAATCAAGATGCAAGAATTCCACATCCATAACAGTATTCATTGCTACTTTGCTTCATACGAATGGGTGAGTCATCTTTAGTATTTACAGAAATACCATAGAAATGTGCGAAGTTGAGTAGCTGTGGCTATTTGCAAGTTCGTTTGTTTTATAATTGTCTTTTAACATTGACATTGAAAAATGTATGTTAAAGCCAGCAGCAGAACCTTTTCAATTAACAAAACAGAATTTCCATGTTCCAACTAGAGTTGGACAAAAAACTATATTAGATAACGATTTTCGATAGTTGTCTTCTCGATATTTGGATTCCAGATGGAAAACTATTATCAGGAAATCGAAATATATCGGACCAACAAATATCGACTCATTCTTAATTGTTGCTTATACAAAGTAGTACAGAATAGTGAGGAGTTATTTTCCTGATATGGGTCAATAAATAAGATAACTCCTTAGTACTATAGCTCAATGAGAAAAACCGCCGGTCATGTGACCCTACTGAGCATTTATATACAGTAGTAACGTCCTTTATAATGAACTTAGAAGCGTTGGAAGAAATTGTGAATGTCAATTTTCTATGATAAATCCATCAAATAAACTATGGCAAACACCCAATCCTGTCTTGTTTACTATTTATTCTGAAAGCACACTTGGTGACTTGAGTGACTTGAATACTTGTGTACTTGGTGACTTGGTGACTTGAATCATTGAATGAAATTCAGAACTACATGTAGGTACTATCATGATTCTCATTCATTGTTCCTCACCTGACGTTTTGCAGTAAAGTGAATGATATTTTATTATAAATAAAATGTATTCTCAACATATACATGTAATAATAATTTATAAATGTATAATCAAGTTGAGAGCAATTCACATTACTTCACAATTACTTTGTATTCACATGAACATGTTTATGTACACTATATAGTCATCTTCCTATGGTGATAAGTCTATGGTGTACACATATCTTTTTTAGCATAAATAGCAATAATGAATTATGAAGTGTGCATGCGCTAGTTCATTCAAGTATGATTCAAGCCACCATTCAAGTCAAAAATATCACTGCATAACTAATATTGCATAATAAAAATAATAATATAATTATAAGACAAGTTGGTTATACATCCTGCATTTTATAGTACATTTGGTTATCAAATAAACTTCATCAAAATATTATCAAATCTGATTGTGGTTGGGTTGATGCTTGGCCGGTTTCTTCATTTGGGAGCCACAGTTGGGCATATACATGAAGAAAAATAAAGCTTTTGGAGTTTCTAACTTTTGTCCTAACGCGATAACGATAATCTCCTATATAAATATGATATTTTGACTTTTTGGAGTGCACTCACACTTGAGAGTTGTCCTCTCGATATTTAGATATATCGAGAAGACAACTCCCAAGAAAAACGATTGTAGGTAATCTTATTCATTGTCCAGCCCTAGTTCCAACACTGATATCAAGCTACGTTTTTATAACTAGTGTGGTGGATCTGCTTGACCTGACTATGCTCTGAAGTTGATTTTAAATAACTGTGACGATTACCAAGAAACATTGCAGGATATGAGCCTTCTATTTATTGATAATTTATATATGAATTTAAGATGCAAGCATTGTATAAATAATTTCCATGCTCGTTTTAATGAGATTTTACAGAATTTTGAAATACTGGCAAAAGGTCAACAAGAAGGTACAGTGGGTAAAATTTTAGTTTCTCATACAAATCCAAACTTATTAAGCAATTATTTTTCAATGGACAATATTAAAATAGTTGAGCAATAATTATAGCCTTTTTATATTACTCATGTAATTTATCACTTTGATTGCATGTTATTGATAAATAATTAAAATACAAATTCTAAATACTAATTAATATGTTAATGGTAAATTATTAAATTATAATAAAGTGAGCATGCCTATAGCGTTCGGATTGTCACGGATTGTCCATTTTCATCCCCTGCCGAATGCGGTCACTGTCCGAAAGTGCATAACATGAGTTGAAACTAGTGCATTAGCTATTCTATACAGTAATCAGGTAGGGAGATATTACATTATGTAAAATAGCAATGTGTTATAAATACTTTATCAATCCCTAGCGATGAACTTATTCTGTCTAACCTGTGGTGGGGCACCAAGGATCTTCCCTGACAAGGTGTATGTCTCTCTCTTTCTTCTCAGCTCTGCCTTTCTCTGCTCAGAGTTAACATCAAACTGTGGCAGCACGCTGTCAAACTCCATCAAGCATAGGGTGCTGTTAGCACGTATCCATCTGTTAACTGGGAACACACTGTTTGCCATCACCAACTCCTGGTTTCCACGTTTACCCTTCATAACTTTGTGCACTTCTATTTTCTCCACATACCTTCAGCAGGGAAAGACATATCATAATATTAATTAAGTTTCAGCAGCTTCACCTTAAATATTGCGTGAAATGAAAGTGACATTTAACTGGAAGGATAAACGAGGTAAGTGAAAAGGATACTGACTTCCTACAGAAACAGATGGGCTGGCAAGTGTTTCATCAACTAAAGCTTTTAAGCTTTAAAGCTTCATCAAGTAAAGACTTTGAAGCGCTGGGCAACAGCAACAACTTGTCTAATGATCCACCTTATTTAATGGAGATGGAATTATTTTTTTCTGAGCAATTTTTGAAAAATTCTTCCCAAAGAACTTGGATAGCAATAGACAACCAAAGAAGTTGCAAAGCCATTTTATATAAAACTAAAACTAAATTTTGGTTTTATCAACTTTGCTTGACATGTCAGCAATCAACTAGAGATTTTACTGGCTAATTGCACAACTGTCACTCCATCGTCATCCTTGAAAAATTATTAGTATCTGTTTCCAAACGTGTGAACCAATTTCATGTTAAAGATCAGATTTGTCCTTTGTTAGACCTTGAAATCAATGTAGGTCATCACATTCTTTATCGCCATCCTTTAAAACCTATTAGCAACTGCTTGTGATCAATTGCGAAAAATCTTATGCTCAAGGTCATTTGAAAGTCATGGTTCGACCTTTGTTTTGCTTTGAGACCGATGCTAACATATCGTCCACAATCACCACCCTTAAAAAAGCGGAAATACTGGTCTTCAAACAAAATCCGACCATGTGCATGTACAAGGTCATTTAAAGGTGAAAATTGTCAGCAATCTTGAGTTTTTTAAAATCTTTGTAGCAATATTATTGGACAGAATCACAAGAAATACCAATCACCAAAATTTGCTCCCTCTAGGTTCAGTGGTTCCTGAGATATTGACGTTACGGAATGCAATATATATTGCCACTTTTGCCACCTACTCCCTTAGAGTAGGGTGACAGCGGTCACTTGAACCGAATCAAGGAAACTGATGAGAGAAGACCACAAGATAACTCCCTATATATCCTGCTGGGTACCCCAGCTCTGCACTGGACCGTTACGTCGGCCAGAGAAGCCGGCTACAAACAGAATTGGCAATAGCAAGTAAAACCACCCAATGAGGCTGAGTGGGACACAAGGTAAAAGCAGTCCGGTTCAGGCCGAACTGCGAACAGAGATACACCGATGCACAACTTGACGAAGCCAAGTAACAGAGATATACAAATGCTAAACAGACTGGAAGTCCGGGTAGGACAAGCACCACGGGCCGGGTGGAGCACAGTAGTATAAACCTGTAACTATCATAACAAAGGCCAGAGCTGGCTTAACAAAAGAGTACAAGATAGCACGGGCCAGTAAAGCAAGTCCCACTGAGAGTATAAAGCATATCTAATATAACTATGAGTTGGTACGAGAATATACTAAACAGATGCACATGAATAAGCAATCCAACTGGTCCAGGTTGCCCTTAAGAAAGGGGTGAATATTTTTTTATTTTGTACATAGAAAACATTTTGAAGAAAAACAAATATTGAATTGCCATGAAATTTGGACCATATACCCAAAGAAATGCATAGATTACGTTTGTGATGATTTTAGATGGCTACTGCCATCAGTTATTGATCTATGACCTTTCAAGGTCGGAGCGGCAGCAAAAATGCTGGTAGAACAAAACTTCGCTCAAGCTATCTAAAAAGTTCAATACTAGCTAGACTAACCATGCTGATTTCATTTCTGGACGTCTTGAATGTGTGAGATTGATAGTTTCTGACCTATGCATGACCTCATTAAGTCAACGCGGCATCGAATATGGGAGACATATTAGGCTGGCAAGCAAATAAATAAGTAGACGATCTGTACAAGTCAAGAAATCGGTATCATATATGCGAAAAAATGTACAGATTACATTTATAATGGTTTTAAGTGCATACCATCATCGGCTATTGACCTATGACCTTTTAAGGTCAGACCTACAGCAAAAGTGTGGTAAAACACAGCCTCGCTCGAGCTTTCTAAAAAGTTTAATACTGACTAAACTAGCCATGTTGGTTTCATTTCTGGAAGATTTGGAAGTGTGACATAGATAGTTGATGACGTACTTGTATGACCTATGTATAAGCTCAGTTAGTTAACGCGGCAGCGAATTTGGGACTAATATTATGATGGTGAACAAACTATGTTCTCTGTATCTACCGAAGTTGTTCAACACTGACCGAGCCTACCATGCCGATTTCATTTCTGGAGTTCTTGAAAGTGTGTCTGTTAAAGATCGTCATTATCTATGACCCATTAAAACATTGATAAATAATATTGCAATAGTTTATAATATGTAGCATTAGGCCTACTATTCCCTTCAATAAAAACTTCATTATAATATCCTTTTAATTGTAAATTTGCAATAATAATTTGATATCAAGCGGCATGGAGCATAAATATAATTTCACACCATAATTATAGTTGTAATGCTTGTTTAGTACTAGTAGGCGTACTAGTACTAGTTGGTAAAATTATCAATTCAGAAATAGGCCTACTAGTAGCAGCCAATAACACGTGAAATATTATAACTTAAATAATAAAAAAATAAATTAGTGATTAATTATATAAACTATTCACATTTAAGATCAAAATATAATAATAATAGAAATAATAGTATTAATTTAATAAACTAATCATAATGAAAATCTCAATGATTGTGTCACTGTCAGTGTCAATGGAGATATTCAGTCATAACCACAATGTTCTTCATACCTGTACCTGAATAGAACTATTTTCAGTAGTTTGTTTTACACAAATTAGTTGTAATCCCATTCTAGAAATTTACTGGTACACTATACATAATCCAACATAAGTATTAATAAACAAACAGCATCTTTTATTGCCTTATTGGGCAATTATCTGTAAAGAGTTTCAATTGTGAGTCAAAATTATTTGAAATATATCCTGGAAAAAAAGGTGCCTTAGATCCTGGTCACTATAGCATACGCATTAGTGTGCGACGGTAGCAGGCTGCATGGCAAAAACCTTATTGTTGGAACTTAGGTGTTCTGTTATAGCAGTTTTCCCAACAGTAGTGCGGGATAAGCCAATTGCCCCCACTTCCCAATGGGGGCCACAGAACAGCCTTGACCTCTGTTTGGAAAGCCTGCCTATCAGATCAGCGTGGCCCCGGTGTTGTGCTTCCTGAGCAAATTTTATGACGGTATTGCCAATGAGAAGATTACTCCAGACATATTAAGGCCCCCTTAATGGTCGGTCTATGAATAAAGAAACTTTTCTGTACGGTCAACGTTCGGTGACACACAAAATGGCTGCCTTTCCAACTAAATCTTCCAGTAAATGTCACTTTGTGATTTAATATAGAAAATATTTATAGTAATTTGATACTCCAAATAATGTTCAACAAGTCCAAGGTAACTTCGATGTATTTTCTTGTGTGGTATCATTTTATGAGGTATGTGAAGTCTGGTCACAGGCTTTTACACGAGCGTCACAGACACGTTTTTGAGCCTATTTGGCTATATTCTGGACAAATGAGTTGTTGTAGACCCTAGAAACTATACATATTTTGAATCCTTACTCTGTTGTGATTGCAATGGTGCTAATATTTAATGTATTTGGATCGTATCAAGAGTTTGCATAATGTTTTACAATGGAACTTCAACATTTTCTGTGTACAAAATTAAAATTTGTTAACCAAATGAGTCTGGGGAAAGTACCAGTCCATAACAATTTTACACGACTTGAGATTTGATGAACAGGCCAACTCACATACAATGTGTCAGTCAAATAGGACCATGCTCCCTAACTACCAATAATATTTGGTGGCTCTAGTTTCAACGGTTCTCGATGTTGAAGTTGTACAGAATGTAATTAACATTAGGAAGTGCAAATCATTGGGGGCCCTAACCCAACTAAAAACGCCTGGTTTTCGAAAGTGTCTTCTTCACAAGTTATAGATTAGGTCGGATGTCAAAGTTATATTTTGGTATTGTTATGGCAGAGCACACTTCCTCTCACATACAAACTCATATTTATGATATGTACATAGCAATATACCTGCTCAAATTATCATAGACTTATATTTATATTTGACAGTTGCTTTTACCTTCAGTACCTACCTGCAGTTCTAGTCATGTCCACAGTCTACATATATTTTATACTTGCCAATAATCTTATGCTTATATTTTATCCTTAGCTGTACAGTTGGATGAGGGGCCACTGCTCCCATGGCCTTCAGGTGTGTGGGAAAACAGTGTACAAACGCTAAGGAATGACTTAGACATTTATCAATAGTGAGTATCATTCCTTTATGTTGATTTTATCATGCTGCCGGCAATGTGCCAGCCCTGCTGACTGACAGTGCTGGTACCACTTTACTATATAAGTAGTTGATCGTTTTTCAGACTGTTATGAGCCTCGGAGCAGGACTGTTGTTTTTGGTTATCTCAATAAATGTGAGATACTTGTAATCTGCTTGTCTTGCAATATGTAACCTTACTTTGTGCATACCAAATAGTATTCCCTAAAACGTTTTTGCTAATCTAAAAGCAGTAGAGTGGAAAATCATGCCCATAGCATCACACTTGTACTCCCTGCCGGCAGCATGGGAAGCCTTGCAACCCGCACTCAATAACTGAGTTGTGTCTCACGCAAATTGCATTGATTCTGATATCAGCTTGTCCCTCTGCACTACTGGAGTAGGGACCAAGTGTTGCAATGGTAACAGTGGTGGAATAGCTGTAGGACCCACTCCCTGAAACCATTAAACAACCAACAGTCGCTCAACCCAGCCCTAACCAACGACCCATACCCATTGCCTAGTCCCTACCCTCAACTTACCCATTACTTAGCCCCCTCCAAGCCAGAAATGGCCAACCAGAGGTAAAGAGGCAGAGAAGGAGAGCTAGTCTTTGGATGTCTTACCGAGGTCCTAGATAAGATGTATGTAGAATCCAGACAGGCAGCTAACCGGAACCAGTTCAAGAACCCCCAGTATGACAGGTTGGGAGACTTCAACTATTTTATCCGTTATCTATTTATCTTTTAAGGAAGTAACTGATGCCAATATCTAGGAACACCCAGCCATCCCACTCCACCTCTTAGAGGCTGCAAAAAAGGAGAATTCTGAAATCGTGGGAGAGCCCACACTCTAAAGGGCGTACATATCCATTTTGGAGCTGATTTCGGCCTCTCCACCCATGCTAAACTCTGCGATTTGAAAAGATATTTAAGACTACTCTTCAGGAGCACTTCTTTTGGATTGAACGCCTAGTGAACATAGCCTATTTGACTTCTCAAAGGTTCACTGAGTCTAGATATCCCTTTTAGAATCCACCACCATTTAGCTGTACAAACGGGCACCCTGGAAGATGGGATCCCGGAAAAGAGAATCCACGAAAATTCGGGAGAATTCGGGAAATTCGGGAAAAAGGAATATCCGGGAAATGAATACCTGCAGATCTGGATGTTGAGTGACAAGGTCAGCGCAGGTTAGCTCCACCTGGTAGAAGGAGAACCCCCAGAAGAAGAACCTGTGGCCTCAGTCACAGACCCAGAAGTGGAGGCATTCTTGAAGGCTGTTGAGACGCTCACTGAGAATGAGGAAGGTCGTTGAGATCTATAACCGGGTTAGGTATTCTGAAGTCTATGAGGCCAGAAAATGCCTGCTGGGGATGTGGTCAAAAAGGCAATACCAAGCAATTCTGCCATACTCCCTTGCGGCCCTGGAGACCAGTTGAACCTCTTAGGCAATTGGAACTGGCAAGTGCCTGCAGTAGTAGCCAAGCCTACTGACTGCCATAGGGTAACACAGAAAACCCTTCTTTACACCAAGTCAGAATGGGAAGTGTCTAGATGCTTCTTCCCAGCTTCTCTGTCAACACTGCTCCCACTTTTGGAGATCAGCAATCACTCCATGAACCTTCCAGTGGATGAGGAAGAGTATCCACGACCACAGTAACCCCATCAAGGACCTAAGTAGGCTGCTTCGCCAAACAAAGGTAGAGGCCCCCAATGTTGACACTCTCCGCAGTGAAGCCGTCAGAACACCCCCCCCCCCCCCCCAAGTGGAGAAGACTCCACGTGCTTCCTCGACAAGACAGTCATTTTTGAAGAAAAAAATTGGAAGATCTCCTTCAGAGACTGGCTAAAGCCCAACCTGAGTCCCCAGCAGAATCCTACGCCACTAACATCATCCAAGGCAAGACAACAAACCTGGAACCAAGTAGAGAGCTGTGAGAGTAGTATAGTGTGAGTAGATCGGTATCCCCGGTGAACTTTTTTCAGCCAATCACAGAGCTCCTAACAACTTCTAAGCCAATCAGAAGACAGCAAAACTCAAGAAAAATGAGGAGAAGCTCTAAAAACGACAGTCTCAAAATATTTAAAAATAACTCGAAATCCGGCGTTCTGATTGGCTTAGAGCCTATTCTCAATTCTGTTCCTCACAACTCTTGAAACACTAACCAAGCCTCGTTTTGGTGTTCCGTAGCAACCCCGGTAGCGTCCTTAGCAAAGGCCAAACTCATCAGCCAATCACAATCGTTGTTACATAAACACCCGTCTAATTGACAACGGCCAAAAGAGTACCGTGTGACTCTTTCAAATTTCTGGGGGTATTTCCGCAGCGAACACGGGATACGACAATTCTGCCAATGCCTTGAATTCTCCCCGGCGATTTCCCGCACGACGACTACGTGTGCCCCAAACACTCCTCGCGAACGGATCGTTCGCCGAAGCCGCCACGCCGGTTGCAGCGTCCGTTCGGACACTGATATATAAATCTACCCCGTCTCCCGACGTCGCGCCTCCCTCATTTTAACCGCACTACCCCCGTGGGGAGGGTGCGATGGGAGGGGTGCAACGGGACGGCGCCCGGCCGCTCGGAACAAAAGTCCCATCATTCGGTCCGACCGCCGGATCGAAATAAAAAAACGTTTACATTGCATCGCCATCGTTTTGGTACCTTCCATCGTTTTGAAGGTTCATCACCATCGTTTTGAATGAAAACTATTTACGTTACATAACCATCAATTTGGTTCCTTCTATCATTTTGAAGGTTTATCACCATCGTTCTGATACCATCATTTTAATACCATCGTATCGAGCCTTTGCAAGAGAAAACTATTAACGTTCCATCACCGTCGTTTTGGTACCACCGCTCGCGAGCTAAGGAAAAACTTCTTTTTTTTCCTGAAAACGTTTATTACAAAGAAGAGCAGTGTGTTTTATGTTTATATATAAAAGCATTGTTCTAAAAAATGTTTTCAGACGACAAACAGTGCATAAAGAAAACTGTATCAATAATAGTGTAGCACTGTACAATACAAAAAATACAGTGTCAATGATAGTTGACATAATATATGTATATATATAGTGGAGTGAGTGAGTGGATACTGATCGGACAGTTTAAATAGAATGAGTGGATGGCTAATTTATTACAACGACGAGCAGTGTGTTTTATGTTTATATATAAAGAGCATAATTCTAAACAAAGTTTTCAGAAAAAAGTACTTTTTCAATCAACAAAAAATATTTTTTCTGAAAACGTGTTAAGCTTAAAACCTAAATTTTCAAAATAATGTTGTTGAATTTTACATTTTCGTTTAAACACTTTGCTTCCCATGCACGAGTACACTTGTGCATGCTTTGTTGAGCTATAAGTCATTATATAATCATCACAGAAACTCAACCAATAGCTCAATCGATAGGTTAGATCCTAAGCTTTCATTTGAAAGTATTGTTTGTTATTATAGGACTTGTGGGAGGCCCTGGAACCCCTGCCACAGATTAAACAAAATTTAGAATCCACAATTTGGCATACTCCCAATGAAAAATAATTTCTTGTACAGCAGATATTCAATGTATAACCATCCAAGCATAGCATACAGTAACTTATAATTTATATATCTTCGAATTAATATCTTGAGGGTGGGTGTTAGCTCCATGCTTGTGTGTAGCCTAATTTCTGTAGATCACTTAGGATGTGTAATATTTCAATACCAATGGATATATCACATTGAGAGCTTTGAAAAATTATATGATATCAGGGGGTTTGTAGCATTTCCCACCGAGTTGGAGAGAAAAGAGTCCATTTGTGGAACTTCAAAAAAAGCGCCCGGGAAGCAAATTGTTAAATACCTTTAAATTAGGTTTCATTAGCTAGGATAGGCGACAACACCGGTGATCAGGAGGGGGTAGTGTCGAAAAGTGAAGATGATAAATGATTTGCATGTACATGTACTTCTTTCTGCTGCAGGAGTAATCTAAATTGATTGTTAGTCCAACACCCAGGCAGACACACTGGGGAGGAGTTAGAAAGGAATGAGAGTCATATTTCAATGGACCCACAGATGATGTTGCCAAGAACATGCACAGTTCCAGAGGATACCACATCATTGTAATCTTGATTGGGAGCAATGGCATTTCAAGGGAACTAACCCTGGGCTACTGACTTACTAAGCGTACCACATACTACACTACAGCATGCCACGTAATGTCTGGATATCGATGGAGTTTAATTTTAGTACGAGGTAGACACTTCCCTATGGCTAGAGAAAACAGTATACCACACCAGAGCTCGTCTGGATATTGATGGATTA
>JAOQGN010298856.1:3795-15517 GCA_027564295.1 Himantozoum antarcticum
AAAAAAAAAAAAAAAAAAAAAAAAAAAAAAACACAAAAAAAAAAAAAAAAAAACCAAAACCCCCCCCCCCCCTCAATTTTTTTTTTTTTTTGCCCCCCCCCCCCCCCCCCCCCCCATGGTGTTGTTCACTTGGAGTTACCCTCTCCTTTGGTACTTTGAAGCCTTTGTGTCCTTTGGTACTTTGAAGCCTCTGAAAAATGCTAGCCCTATTTCAGAGCACTCATTGCTGGTGGGTCAAAATGGAAGTTTTGACCCACCTTATCACTGGCATGAAAAGAGAAAAAAGGTGTTCTGTAGCATGTTTTTTACAGCGTGTGTTCTGCAGCATGTATTCTGTAGCATGGGTTTTACAGTGTTCAGAATTCAGACGCAATTCTATTGTGAAAAGAGATTAAGTAATTAAACAACTACGTGTTTGCTTTGCGAACTCCAATCAAATGTGAGCTAAGCGCTTCGTCCTGCGGTATCTTAACTGTTTTTTCTCTGTCAGAGCGAAGTACTGACTTTGAGATGACATCATTTACCTAATAATAGCAACAATTCTGAGTCACCTGAGATATTACTCTGGACCAGACTACAAAGAGTCAATAGAAAAATAATGTAGATTTCCAACTATTGTTCACTAGCAGACTAGTGAAAGAGTCAGAAAAGAGTTGTGATAATATATCTAAGATTTGTTTGTTTGTTTTATTTCATCAAATAACATTAATACATTACATAAAACATATAAATAGAAAAGGGATATGTACATGATTGTAATAGATAGTAAACCGTATAAATATTTGTTGCCGTCATGTTGGTCTCACTGTCATTCTGCTATAGGTAGCTGAGAGTTTATTTCAGATTCACTATTACACACCTAGCCTGTCTTTGACAAGCTTTGTTTTGTGTGGAGTTGCCCCCACGATGAGAGCAGCAGAGCAATGTTCTGCTGGCCTCGTTGTGGGGGCAACTCCACGCAAAGCTTTGTCAAAGATCGTCCGTTATGCAACATCAACTTAGCATCTTATCTATTCCTTCTTATAGGGTGTAAGTGTTGTGATCACAGTCTGGGATAGTGACAAAGAGAACCTTTTTATTCCATATGATATGGTTGATGAGTTCAACTTTACATATACTAGACCGGCAGGCCAGCGTTATTCCGAATGTTTCCTAGGAGTCAGAAATTTACCAAAATCCAGGTACATATGCCGATTTCGATATTGGCAAAATATATTTGAGCATGATATAACAATATATAACATATTCGCAAATGTGAGAGTAAATTAACGGTAAATGATATAATAAAATGAAAAGTAAAATTGTGTTATTCCATTTGTATGACACTCTGCAGATGTAGGAAACTATTTCTTACCGTCACTGAAACCAGTATCGTAAGCTGCTGCCAGTGACGGGGCTAGTTTGGACTCTAATATATGGTTGTAGTATGCTGATGTCATTGTTGGTAATGTAACCAGGATATCAGTAGCTGTAGTTGCTATCCGTCCTCATTACCCAATCGCCCATTAAAATGTACATGTTTTCATTGGTTATTGGTTTGTGGCTTATGACTTGTAGTTTCTTGTGTATTGCATTGCATTGATCTATTTGGCGTTGTTGTAAGTGGAAACTGTTAATCCTAATGTATTGTTTGTAGGCTTTGTTTGGGACTACAAGCTGGATGCCCAATCCCTGTTACCCAGAGCACTGCTTCCACCTCTACAACTACCCCAACTACCACATCAACAACAACACCTACTACTACCACTACAGGGACATCTACATCCACCCCAACAACTACAGCAACAACAACTACCACCTCAACAACCACGACACCAACTACAACACCAACAACTACCATGCCAACCACAACTACTACTCCAACAACTACTACAACGCCAACAACTACAACACCAACTACAACAACTACACCTACCACAACTACTTCCGCACCAACTACTACAACAACACCAACAACAACACAGACAACAGAGTCGACTACACCGACCACTACTACGCCACCCAAGCCGACAACCACGCCATACTGCACTCTAACATGTACAGATGTTGTTACACCTCCATCTACCTATGATTGTTCTAAGCCAGATGATAATCTGTGTCTTCCCTCACACTGCTCTAATGCCAGGAAGAGAATATACTGTCCTAATGTGTGTGGTCTGTGTGTTACATCTACTAAGCCTGCGACTTATACTACTTCAACAGCAACCACCACCACAACCACACCTACTACTACAGCGTCCACCTCCTCCACCACCACCACAACACCTGGTATGTTTATTTCAAGGGAACTTGCAACAAAAGTGCGCCTCTCCCAATCCAATCTCTGCCGTTAACCTACTTATTTTTCCACCTTGTCACCACCTTCCCTCTACGCAATGGTCGATAGGAGAGGGGAGAGAGAAAGTCTCCACCGGCTCTGCCACCCACCACTGCAGCGTGTCCTGTGATCAGATAAACTAAAGCCGACCACTTTAGAAAAAAAATACACCGTTCTCACAGGGTTATAACTCACCAGATCATTTTTATTTTAAACATGTAATAGTGGTGGATATGAGCAGCATGTGGTGCTCATGTGTCAGCCACAGTAAGTTCGATCTTCCAAAGCCCATGTTATCATGATGCAATAATATTATACTACTGTTTGCTTGCACAGGATGTAAACCATGCACATGACCTGTATGATTTATCACAATTGTTTACTGATGCTGATCTTATTGTGATAAAACTGCTGACCACTAGCAAAAATAATAGAATAATTTTACATTTTGCATCATTTTATTCGCAGTTTGTTGAAGTTAGTGAAGCCCCTGCCGTACAAAGGTAACTTGTTGCATAAATGGAATTTTGTGCATGTAGTAGAAATGAGATTTGATTACATTATCATGCAGTGTAAGTATATTCTAAATTTATCCGTTACTAAAAATGCGGAGCTTATTCGGCATGCTTCTATATACCTGTTTTGTAGGTACGACAACAAAGCCGTTAGCGTGTTTCAATACACAAGGCTATACCACACTATCACTTGATTTCATAAGATACAGCAACCCTAGTGATACCAAATCTACGAATGCCAGGTGTGACTCCGATGGCAGCATGTGCGATCTCTCCATGGAAATATGCGTCAGCAAAGTTGGTTTTGGGTAGGCATTTATCTTTGATATTGACTTAAAAGGTGTTTCCATGGGAGTGATAACTCCTATGAAATAGCTGTGCCAATTAAAATCACATGACGATGCAATGAATCTTACCGGTAGTCTCTGGGTTCTGTAGCTGGGTAGCCAGTGTGCTAACTGCTAACAAAGGAAGTTGTCTTATGTTGTTGATGACATCACTATGCTCTTTGCAGCAGGCCATTTACAAGCTAGCAGGTAGCACCATTCTATATGTAGGAGTCTCTGCATATAGCCATGGTCACCATTATACCTTTTGCCATTGCCATTATATTCTGCCATGGTTACCATTATATACTCTTCTTTATAGGGACTGTAAATACATCAAAAAGCGAACAGGAGTGCTCGGGGAGACTAGACTACTACAATTTGGTAATACAATAGACGGAATGCGCAACCCTCTAGAAATAAACCTCGGAGCGGACAAATATGATGTACGTGATGATGAATCTTTGGATTTTGTGGACTGAGAATATAAATAGTCCCAATTCTGAGCATTAGTTTTCCATGCTGTCTTATGCTCCGGCTCCATGGACATGCAGTTTGGGAGTTTGAAATTGTGATACAAACAAGTTGTCAGATATTAGCATGATGTAAATTTACATGTTAAATATGACAGTTTTCTTGAATACGATATTCAGATTTCCCAGCTTTCCCAGCTTTCGAGAAATGATAACAATGTGCCACCTATACAGTGTGTGCTGTGTGGGCCAGTGTATGCATGTGCTATATATAAAATGTAGTGTAACCACTCCAGAGTCTAGTCTCATCTATGTTAGCACGAAATAATAAGTACATTTGGCTGTGACTTATACTCTTGCCTGGGTGATTTGTTTATTTCTCCAAACATTTAGCTTATAGTTGCACTTATGCGCATCTATCTACTATTCCTTATACTTTACACATGTTTTCTACAGGGAGTTAGCATATACATTTCTATCTGGGATAGAGATGTTGATGATACGATCATACCTTACGATTTGGTGGACGAGTTCCTATTTGAATTTAAAGAGCAAGCTGGATTGAATCCTCTATTGGTCACTATCCCGGGTGTACGTGCTCCTCCCAAATCCAGGTGAGCACAATCCCACACCAACCACGTTAGTGTCACGGTGGTTTAGTGGTCTAAGCTTGCAGTTATGATGCAAGTTATCTGCAAGGACATGGGTTCGAGTCCCACCATTGACTGGGAGGTATTCATCCCGTAGAAGGCTTCCTCCTTGCACTTATTGAATCCCTACTCCAGCATATGTGCCTTGGACTTCCCTCGATTAGCTCTGCTATTGGCTTACCACATACAAATAATATCGCTAGGGCGGCGAACAACACAGCAAAACAAACCAATACTATTATAAAACAAAATTAACCAATTGAATTAATAATTGTAATCTAGCTTTGCAAATAATTAACCATTTATTAAGTTAATTATTATTTAGTAAATTAACCAATTATTGGTGGAGTTAGATTGCAAATTACATTATTAATTTAATTACCTAACTTCGGTTTTGATCTATAATATATAATTTGATTATATTTCATATTATTTTTAATTTTAATATAATTTCATTTTAGTATAAAAATATAATCTGATGGTTATGGTTGAATATAGTTCATTAATTATTGCATTGCAATATGTATGCTCGAAAAATTCATCAGCATCTCACTCTAATTCATGAATATTTTATTTTGTATTGCCAACTGGGTAAATTTTAATGTACAGGCCAGTGCTCAGAGTGACATGGGGGATTTAGCCTTGCGATATGCATCCAGTTACAGTGGTATTTGTGATACCTATAGGTATGAACTATACATTGTGGTATTTGTGGTACCTATAGGCATTCGAATTGGCTGTGACGTGATCATTCCTGTAGCTATAGATTATTAGCCTGTGTTACGGATGCTACGGGTGCTCAGCTCAACTCCATTTAGCTCAGCCAAACACTATCCGCACCAACTCACTTTAATACCGTAACATGTATTTAATTTCTCTATGTTGACCATTTCTAGACTGACACTGAATATCCGTGTGAACTGTCCTATGCCATTCACCACCTCAATGCTACCACCTAGAAGAACATCTACAACCAGCACTACTCTGGAGACTACGCGGGTAATAACTACAAGCCAATCAGCATCCGCCACTACCACTGCTACCACAACTCTCTCTTCTAAGGCTAAACTGACTACACGGACTACACCCAAGCCTATTCCATTTACCCACTGTTCTAATGATCAAACTAAATGGTAAGTAATCTGCTAAGATGTCATGCTTTTACTTTTCATGATGAATGTCAGCTAGAAATGAAAAATTGTGTGGGTTACTTACATTTGAAGTTGATACTAAAAATGGTCCTTACAGAAAAATGTGAAAATATAATTGTCTAATACAAAAATTGTCTGGGTATGGGCAGTTGTCTGCCCAAATACAACAGCAGAAAACTTGATATTTGATTCTAGATGTAGTTTTAATTAGAGAGTTAATTTCAGGGGCGTATAGAAGGGTCCCGACACCACTAGATGTGTGGTTCTATCTTGTAGAGAAATTTCTTGCCTTTCTAATGGTGAGAATGCCACCTTTCTAATGGTGAGAATGCCACCTTTCTAATGGTGAGAATGCAACCACCTTTCTGCTTAATTGGAACTCTCTATGACCATTTAGCGATACAATCATTGAATTTCAGCTTTACAGTATTTTTGACAAGTTTTAATGTAATTCTTTTTTCTAAAGTTACGATCTTGAGTGTAAAATTTTGAAAATGTAGAGTGTAAATATTTTTTCTCTATACGCCGCTGGGTAGCTCATTCACATTTGCTGATGAGGGGACACTAGGATAGTGCTATGAAGTTGAAGAAGATGAAGGTGTGTCAGTGAGGTCTATGCAATGGGTGTACACAAGTTATATTCTATACTTTTAAAAATTGTAAAAAATCATCGTATTGATGACATTACAGTATGCTCCCAGTTGCAATGAATACATGTGTAATATTGTGACCTACTCTTCACCTTAACATTGTAGGATGCTGAGTGTGTATCTACAGGAGTTCACTAATCCCACCAATACACTACTTAGCGGGGCATCTTGTAGTCAGTCACCTGCCGGCTGTAATCTGGTGTTTGATATCTGTGTCAGCCCTCTAAATAAACGGTAAGCTACTAGTAATAAATTATTAGTGGTAAATCGGTTAGTCCATTTTGTTACCAGTTCGGTCCGTTGTCGTTGTTTCAGTAGAAATCTTTGAAATTATGGAGTTCTATTTACAAATCCTCCAATGTCTAATCAATAAAATGTATAGTTTATTGACACAATGAAATAACAACATCACCAAGTTGAATATTTTGCCATGATTGGGATTGTCAATAAAAATTATTTAATTTTTATAATTTATATACATGTAGCTAAAGTAAGGTCCAATGCTCCTTTTATGTTTTGACTGTTTGCATCGTTGGGCCAGTGAATAAGCAACTGCTTGGCTTTATCTTCTCTCTGTTTGCAGAAAGAATTATGGTGTTGAATGAATGCCTGAATCTCTGAATACTAGTGGTCATAAAGTTATTTCCCCCAAACCGCTAACTTGCCACCATTTTGAAAAGCAACTTAGCGCCATATTCGAGATGGTGTAAACAATCACAAACACCATAGAGATACATGATAGACATTGTCATGAGTAGACTAGATGAGCAGACTATTGGCAGCAAACTAGGGGCAGCAGGCTAGTGGCCACAAACTAGGGGCAGCAAACTAGGGGCAGCAGGCTAGTGGCTACAAACTAGGGGCAGCAAACTAGGGGCAGCAAACTAGGGACAGCAAACTAATGGCAGCAGGCTAGTGGCAGCAGGCTAGTGACAGCCAACTAGGGGCGACAGACTAATGGCAGCATGCTAGTGTCAGTAGGCTGATGGCAGCAAACCAGTTTACTGCCCCTAGTATGCTATCACTCGTTAGTCTACGGTCAACTGTCATCAGTCATATAACACCAGGACAGTAGCTAAATTAGGGGAAGATCACTCTATGCTAAGGGTAGAGATTTCACATGTACTAATAGCCACCAATTACTGACCTCTAAAATACAGTTGTTATTGGTTCTATGCTTCTCATTGTAGAGATTGCTCCTATAAACAGATCACGACTGGTCGGCTCACACAGTCCTCGACATTAACGTTCTCCTCTTCCTTTGATGGAAATGCTAACCCTATCCTTATAACTACTGATACTAACAATTGGCAGGTACGTATAGCAACTAGTCGTGCTGAATCAGGCTTAACATGAAATGTAAGAGGTTTTAAATTCACCCATAGCCTCACAGCTCCAAGGGACAAGCTATACTACCTCCACACCTCCAACAAACAAGATAAATAATAAGTGTAGCCCAATTTAGTCTTGCCTTATTATTCATTTTGAAAAGGAGTCTCAACGAATGAAATTACCAGAAAAATAGACGTTTTTCTATAGGGAAAAATGAAGGTTTTTTTTCGCTGCTTCTTCCCCATTCCAGATATCACCCACACGAACTTGGATCGTGCGGACGTATTGGAGAACGATTACGGTGTCACGCATCTTCCTTGTCTGATGTTCCAATGTGTCTTTTCACAACTTACTTTACCTCCCACCCACCCTACTTCATCTAAATTTTACGATTGTAGGCACAGTGACTTCATAAGGAAGATGGTGTAGGGGCGATCCTGTTCATATTGCTACTACTTATATTTTCATTGCTGTATTAAATTGTGCTACTTGCTTACTTATTGATACATGCATGGTGGCCATTGATACATGCATGGTGGCCATTGATACATGCATGGTAGCCATTGATACATGCATGGTGGCCATTTTTTCGCCATTCTAGGGGGAAGAAAAGCAAGATTCACACAGAATATACCATTATGTTATTGATATTAATTCCTCACTGACATGGCCTGGGCTCGCCTCCACATCCTGTGGGAGCTCTTCATCCAAACTTAGCTGTGGTCCTCAAATGGCGTATTAGTCGCCTCCCCTTTTAGGTCCAATAATGCTACTTTGTTTACCCATATTTAGTTGTAGTCCTCAAATGGCGTATTAGTCGCCTCCCCTTTAGGAACACTACTCTCCAGGAATGATCGAGGAAAATGAATTTTTTACGCCGCTACTTTCCCTGCTCAAATACCAGCCGCTCGAAATTAGGACGAGCGGTCGTATTGTTCCCAAGTTCTCATCTGAATACTTTCTTTCCACAACTTAATTTATGGTATATGCCCACTCAAGGGAGTGTAGACCTGCACTCAAAGTAGTGTACTGTTGTAGCCAGCTTAGACAAATGAATGCCATTCAGTACTATCAACTAGTATGGAAAATTAAACACCTATGCTCAGAATGGAGCAATTTATATTGATTACGTGAAGTTCTCACGAAAGTGAGGTAATAATGTGGAACCAGTAAATGTCCCCAACCGCAGATGATTTCTCGAACTGAGCTATTCATGATGTGAGCCAACGGGTGGACAACTATAGCCGTATGTGGATGAAAGTTTCATACAGGTGGAGGTCAACAGCTAACGAGGGGGCATACGGGTGAATGGCGAAAGATTCTTGCTCAGGGCCATAAGCAAAAATATTTGGTGACCACGTTTTCACCATTGTAGGAGAACGAAGCAAGATTCACACTGAATATACCGTCATATTATTGATATTAATTTTTCGCTGACATGGCTTGGGCTCGCCTTCACATCCTGTGGGCGCTCTTGTTCATCCACACTTAGTCATGGTCCTCAAATGGCATATTAGTTGCCTCCCCTTTAGGACCACTATTCACGAGGAAGGATCAAGGAAAAAAATAGACGTTTTTTCCGATAGAAAAAAGCATTTTTTTACGTTGCTACGCTGGCTGCTCAAATACCAGCCGCGTCATTTTACATGATTCAATTGTGGGATGTAGGAGCCAACCAATATTGCGCGTATCAAGCAAAGAACATGACAATTACTCTCTTTTTTAAGTTATTTGAAGTCTTAAGTTAATTTTTTAGGGAGCTAATATCCATATGGAAATATGGCATCAAAACACAGGGAGTGTACTTAACCCATTTTCAAAAGTTGATATATTGGATTACAATTTGACGACCACACGGGAAGGTGAAACAAGAGCTGTCACAGTGCGTGGTGACCGCACCAACTCGCCAAAGACAAGGTATGTCTCTACTTTTGCTACAGGTCACAATGCGTGGTGACCACACCAGCTCCGCAAAGACAGAGTATGTCTCTACAGTTTTACACTGCGATGCATGTAAACCCACATACATGTACAATAGTGTGTGGGTTTGCATGTTTTTATGAGTCATTGAAATTGAAGACCAATAAACACATAGTTATCCCGACTAAGCACTGTATCTTGGAGTGGTGCTCCAGGGCGCAGGTTTACAACATTGAAAACACAACCTAGCACCTTCCATACATAGCTCATGATGTGTTCAGGTTAATCAGACCTCATCTTTTGGAAATCCCTGCCAATCTTTCCTATATTGGCGGTTGTTTGCATAATATGGAGGGTAGCTGAAATGTAGTTCTTTACTACCAAATTACGCTGATATTCCGTCTGAACCCTAGCACCTGTTTTCTCTTTTCCATGTAATAACATTGTAATCCTGATGGCATGGTGACGGAGTGTTAGCATGCTTGAGCCATTGATCCAGATGCTAGCAATTTGATCCTTGCCGCTGGGTAGGCTTACCTCTGGGTTCACTTTAGATGTAGTGTGGGCTGCAAAATAGCTACACTTGACCTCTGTGGCAATTTGTATATTGCCATCATAACAGCTATTAAAATTGGTATGCTGCTACATGTATACAGTATTGGAAGGAACTGGTGAAATCCTGCACAGTATGAACAGTCCATGGAATATCCCCAAAAAACATATTTATTTATTTAAAATGTATGTTGCGACTATTTACAGATTGCAGATGACGGTAGAGACAAGCTGTGGTGTAACTGTTACTACAACCACACCAGCGCCTGTGTTGTGTAGAGTACCTAGAGGATACTCTGAATACACTATACAATTTGTATCATACTCCAATTTAGGAGATTTGAAGTTTGACTGCTCTCGGTGTGACGTCAGCGCTGGTGGCATTCTAGATTACTGTGATATTGTTCTGCAGATCTGCATTAGTCCACTTGGTTCAACGTTAGTATCATTCAGTATAGTCTTTGCATCAAGATATCCTGATGTTCTGATATATAAGATTTCAGACATTGGTCTTTACAAATGCTAACCATTTGAAACGTTTATAAAGCCGCTAAATGGGATATATGTTGCTTACGCTATTTGCATGTCTTCATTCGCCAACAATTCCACTATTTAACTGCAAAATCTGACACAATGTTCGAACTTGGAAATATTTCTTAATTGAGAAGGACGGTGATTTGAAATGATTGCCGTGCGATCCAGCTTGCCAATGTTTGCTTTACAACAGTTTACACTTTCGTACATGTAGTTAGTGAGCCTAGTAGATTGTGCTGTGTGGAACGCAGTTGGAGGGTTTAGCTGTTGTTCGGTTTGCCCACTGCCGCTGATGGGTTTAGCTGTCAGTGTATTTTAGATTATCTGTAACTATTTTGACCCTTAAAATATCATTTTAAAAATTAATGCCTCTGTGCAACACTCTAACTTGGACAACTTTTTTTGCATTTTGCATTTTGTACTTTACATTTTTTATACATTTTTCACTCAAATTTATCTATTGCACATTTTTGTATTTCAAATGTATATATTTGTCAGAGATTGCTCGCTGTATCTGGCGGTTACAGATGTTGTATCCAGGGACATCACTGTAGACTTTGGACAACTTATATCCTCTAAAATACCTAATCCGCTTGTATTCCAACTTGGAGCTGCTAAGTTTCAGGTCAGTATTTATCAGCTTTATGGTGACAACAGCCTATAATAATCAGTAAGTATCTGTAAGTCAGCTAGCATTTTCCCAAGCTCCTATGTTGTATCAGCAGGTATGAATTCTCCACTTCCAGTATTAAACTATTTCTTGAAGGCATGTGGAATGCCTAGCTCTGCTATTAGTATTAGCTTACTTAGCAGAAAGAGATTATCCATTTATTACTATCAGAGGAGAGGTTTGTCACCGGAGCACAAATATTTATATATGAATAATAGTCCCACGGTACCGCCGTTGCCAACTGTTCTTCCTGAAATGTGATATTGGCATCTTTTATGTGTCTAGTTGTCTTTAGTACGCTGGACAACTATTTCATATGCTGATCGGAACAGATAGATCTCGGCTATGAAGTCCTTGCTCAAGGGACAGTTGTTTGATGGTATTTGTAATCTAATTCATTTGTTGCCAAGACGATTAATACGCAAGGAGCCGTAAATGACAGGATTCATTTCCCATTGCTAAGCTACTGTCAATACAACACATATACATACAACACTGTCAATACAACACATATAATACAACACTATCAATACAACACATATACATACAACACTGTCAATACAACACATATACATACAACACTGTCAATACAACACATATACATACAACACTGTCAATACAACACATATACA
>JAOQGN010298966.1:0-15502 GCA_027564295.1 Himantozoum antarcticum
CCCTACATTGCATAAAGTACTGGATACCCTTCACAAATACCCTACCAGACTCGGCTACTTAAATAAACGAGTGGACTATCACGGGATTCGAACCCACGACATTGCGATTGCAAACTCGCCGCGCTAGTCAACTCGGCCATCTAATCACCTTGGTAGCTATAGGCACTAAGTTAGGAAATTGGCCAATTTCAGAAAGTTTAGATTTATTTAGAATTTCAGATTTATTTGTTAGAGTCATTTAGAAACCATTAGATTAATGGTTAAAAGTTTATTGTTGACATTTAAACTGCTATAAAATGATTTATTTTCAACTTTTGTATTATTTGGAAAAATATATTAGAAAATGAAAGAAGCTAAAATAGAATTTACCATCTATAGATTAGAAAATATATATAGACTAAGAACTAATAATAGCTATGGAAAGTAAAATATTCCAGACTGCTTGAATGATATAATATCAAATAAAATAAATAAAACAGTAAAGGTACACACAGAAGAGAATGATAGACAACTCAGTTCAGATAAATGCTACAACTATAACTAGTATAACAGAAGATCTGGTGGGGATTTAGCTTGGGAAAGCTTGGTTTCCTGTTATGATCAACTGTTGGGCAATGGAAATCTGAAGGAAAACACCTTTCGTTGAAAGTAAATCTTGAAATGACATGTTTTGGCGAATAACTTTATTAACCCTCAGAATGCCGAATTAGGCAATCCACAATAATTGATCATTATTATTATATCATAATCGTTACATAATACACAGGCAAGCTGACTGCACAAAAGCTAATGAGCAAGTGTATAGTGATTACAGAGGGTGGAAAGAAATGATGATGTTATAAATCCACTAGAATGCAAAACAAAATTAATACCATACAAAATGAATGAACATTAGGTAAATCTAATGTAAATGCTAAGCAAGAAGAGGATAGGACATCAACAATAACACACAATCTATTACTATCACCTGTCAAGTTCATGATTCACTAGAAAATATAATGTCCACTGTAGTGACAGTGGTTATAGAACAAATTTCATGTACAATGAATTCGCATTGTTGTGATTATAATAAATGAAAATTGTGAACAATATGAAATTATAGCTAGATCCAAATAAGATTGTGTAGTGCAGCATCCCCTATTGTATAATAATGCATAGTTCCAAAGTTGTCGAATTTGCATATAAATTATATATTGCAGGCATGACTTTAATTTGCTTTAGGTTTGCATTAGATTTTTTTTCCAAACAACAAAATAATCCCTAACACTTATAATTGTCGCTTGGAGTTTGCTAACCTGTTCTAGCCTGTCCGGTGGAAACATTTACTGACCAAAGCATAATATGAGAAATAATGGACATTTTTAGGCCCACTGGCTGGAGCAGATTATGAGGAGTAATGGTCTATGGGATCTAAAATACATATCCTGTATTTTATATCTTTAGATCGTTCCTGTGTTGGAAACATTGCATAACCCAGCATAAATATAATAGGCAGACTACTAGATTCTCATCCGACTAGCATCGCATGTTGCAAAATGCAGTAATTTCTGGAGGCGTGTCACCTCCACATTTCTGGGGGCATAGATGCCCCCTGTGTGCAATTACAATAAATACCCATTTGAACCGGTATTATGTAGGCCCATAAACATAATTATAATAATTATTATAACAATGTTAGTAACAAAATTAGAGTAATGTTATATTACATGTATATTGTAGTTATGTGTAGACCAACCATAATTTATTTTCTTCGCAATCAGAAACCGTCTCACTAGGATGTCTTGGAGTGTAACAATCTTTTCAAGACACCCAAACTATATTCGTGCCAATTAACTGCATGTAAACTCATAAATTGATATTCAAATGACGAATTAGAATAATTATAATGAAAACAGTTGCAATAATGAAACTTTGGAAAATAAGCAAATATTTAGGGCTAATTTTGAGCTAATACACGGAGCTAATTGCAGATAGATTGCAATGTGTGTTATAAGATGCGTTGACATCAGGCTATCAGCCGTCTTGTCTCATATGACTCATCTTTAGATGCTAAACTGGAGACGGATGTTACAAAGTCTTTCTCCTGGCACCAGACAGGCAAGGGCAAGGCAAGACAATCATTATTTTATTATATATTTGTCTGCGAGTCTAAAGCCTGAGTCATTGATTCAATATTATCATTGTTCAAACACGCTTACATCGTGTTATCCAGTTACACAAAATATTGCAGATACCCACTATATATACAAGTCGACAATTTACTACTTAATTCAAAATTCAAAAATAAAAATATTTCACACCTTATATGAATTAGTATGAATTTTCAACATTGTTCATACAACAAAACTGCAGGGGAGTGCACACTTCCGGTGCCTGGCAGACTAGCATTTCCTAAAGGAAGCAAATATGCCTACGCACTGTGATTGGGTAAGCCCGTGTGTGATGAAGGACCGAGACGGCTAAACCCAACATGGCTGTATTTTATTGTCCAAGGCCTTCCTTCAATTTTTCGTCTTCACTCAATTTCCGCTTTGCCAATTACACTACTTGGGTTTAACTTTTCCGACTCCAAAAATTGGAAACTAGAGACTGGGACGGCCTGGTGCAAATTATAATTATGTGCCAATACATAAAAAAATTGTTTAGTAATGATGACGATTTATTGAATATGCTTCTTGTTTAGTATGAAAGATGTTACTATATACCCCAATATTTGTACAAGTTAGATGTAAATTAATCTTCCAGCAGATTGCTATAAAAATATGTAAAGCATGTAACAGCCTTTAACCCTATAACCTATACAATGGAGAAGTATGGCAATCTGTGGCCTGTTGAGTGCAGTTCAATACCTGCAATTTGTTATCTAGGCCCCTACTATGTCCACCACTGCCCTTACTCGTCCTCATCCACCACTGCCCTTACCTCTCAAATCCATTGAGCCGCTCAGAAGGTATAGTACCAGTCAGGAAGTTAAGCCTCATTGAGCCATCCCCACCTGCTCGCCCTGCAGCTTCTGTTTTCTCACCTAACTCAATATCATCTATATCAAGCCCCTTAGAAAATACTGGATTAGTATTTGCACCACCTCCTTGGAAGGTTGTCTAAAAGCAGATGTGACAAGATGGGTCATATGTCATGCCCATGACAGACACCAATTCTCAGGCAAGGACCTAAACACCCGCACTAGCAATAAGAGGCATAACGTAACAACCGACTAGTGTCTCCCATAAAATAATGACAAAAAAGAAAATGCTCGAGTTGGGATCTGTCTAATTGTCTCATGAAAATCATATACATAATAGTAGATGAATAGATAGCTAGAAAATAAGAACCAGCTCAAAGATGGTATTGCTTCATGCAATGCAAATTATTCAATACAACCATAATTATTGCATTTTTCACAAATGCTTCTACTCTGAAGAAGTCAATGTCATACCAGAACCGGTGTCACATGGCTGCAAGTTTTAGTTTTTTTTTGTATGAGGAGCTTCATTTTATGTTCCACATCATATTATCAGAAATGCTATTAATTATGTTTCTCGAGGCCAATGACTAAATAATGCACGTAACTGGTCACTGAACATGCCCTGCCTACACTAAGGCTAGGTAATACCTGTTAAGCAGTGTCATGTTGTATATAATTTATAGTTATATGAATTATAATTATAATTATAAATTGTAGCAAAATATAGCCTATATAGCTACAATGTATATAAATATTATAGTCAAATATAATAAAATAGCAGTTATAAGTCCAACATATGTTACATATCCAAATCTGTAGAGATGGTCCTTATGTCATTTACTATGTTTTGTGCCAATTTTTATATCATAATTATTTGCTGCCAAACGCAAACTGCATGCAGGTGGTCACAATTTAGGAGTGTGCTACAACAGTTGCCTGATTAATCACTCAAGAGATAGAGATAGTAGTAATATAATGCAGAAACCATAAATCAGCCAAATTACCAATTACAATGACAGATGGCTAGGCTTAAGTGTATGTTATCATAATGAGATTTTTTACTGCTATTTCACACAGGATGTCACATGATATCACATGATATCCTTCTCCAGTCAGCTGATAATTCCATTTCCAGTTCCTGCCGTACCTCTTAATTATAACAGGCTGATACACTGCAATAGACCAGTGCTGGGAAATGCTGTACTCCATCAATAATGGCATTACAATAACAGGGCGCAAAATAGGAACACAAGTGAATATCAATGATAAAGTAGACGAAATCAGACAGATAAAGTGAAATTCAGTGCATCAAAGCAGAGAAATTAATATTAAATCACAACACTGTTAATTAGCAGATATTCAGTTTTATACAGCACTCTCTGTGTTGGCTATTTTGAATGTGCTATAGCTGTAGGCTAGGGTACAGCACAGGGCAGGTTATCAGATAGATCAGATAGGGATGCTAGATAGAGGGCTAAGTAATAAGTACATTGTAATAAAGCATAAGTCACACTGCTGCTGCTGTCAGGCAAGCTCTTACCATCTCGGCGGGCTCGTCAACTATATCAGATATCTGTAATAAATCAACTGTTCATAGTTTATGACATGCTGCTTCAAAAGCACATGCTCTACTACGATAGCAGAAATACATTTCCATCTATTCATTTTACCAGCAAGCAATATCAACTTATAACATTACTTTATGGAGAACAAAATTTGCTAATTGAAAGCCAGTTACAATTACAATCCATTGCTAACAGGACATACAGAGTATGTAGTAACATCTCGTGTGATAGTACCATTATCTATAAGATACCATAATCACCATTATCATTTCTAATTGGTAATCACCATTATCATAATATTATTATATATCTACATTTAAATTTCAGCATTATTTTTTGACAAGAATTATTTTACTTGTACAAGTATTACGTAATAATAATAATGATATTGCTGTCCGTCTAGTTAGACGATGACTGCATCACATGTGATGCTGATGCTTAGGTATATTTCTTCAAGAGTGGCAGAGGTAACATTGGCCTCAGTATACGCCCACATTGGAAACAGCCAACTGAACCCAGAGGGATGCACAGGGCAACACGTCCGGAGCTGACTGAGCCAGTGACAGTTTTTCATTTATCCATTTTTCCATTAGAACAGAGGTGGGTCTCTTACATGCTTGTGGTATTGTTGCAACACGCGGGGCATCCAGTGTTTTAAGTCCTGATCCCAACAGACCCAGCAAATACAGGTTAGAAGCTTGCTGAAGGCTCATTGCCACAGTGTCGCAGCTGGGACTCGAACCTCCAACTCTTTTGTTACAAGTGCTAGCCGCTACCAACTTCACCACCCTGACACCTTTACTTATGCTCATAATATCTGAATAGAGCCGAATTCGTGAAAATAAATGCTACCTTTCTGTAATCCTGCTACAGTACATTGACATGCATTGCTACCGTACATTGACAAGAATTGCTACAAACCTCCTCCAGAAAATTGTGAGAAGCGTTGAGAACAACTTGAAGCTCTTTCAGCTCCAGATAATTAGCCCTCAGTTGTTGGCGATTACCATTGACATCTCTTAGGTCCCCTTCAAGCTTGCTCAACTCACCCTGTACAACCACATACCACATAAATTGAGTGCATTGAGCATGTGCAAATCAACATGCATGGCTATAACCAGCAAATATGATTATAAAACCAGCTTTCAAGCTACCACTGAAGCTGTTTGCCTTATTTGGAAATTCACACTTTCAGCTTGGCTATCCAAAATACTGAATAGTGTCATACATTTCTTATTCCAGTTCATTAGAGATTCCCAGACTGGAGCCAAACGCACATGTGCAGTAATATAATACCTAGCTAAATAGCTACCCATGTATCTGTTATTATAATTGTTGTTTGAGAGTTAGTTCAATGGGCATGCTGAAATCTCCATCCATCATAGAAAAATGACGAAAATGTGACTGGAGCAGGCTGATGGGTAGCTGGTCAGTGCTAAAAGTACTCAACAACAAATATTACTCAATATTTGGCAATTCCTAGGTTTAATAAATAAGAGGCTATTTATTTATATATCACACTTTCTGAAGCTACATCCACTGTGAAAGCATAAAATTTGTAACCAAAATGTTCATTATTAGATAATATACATGTACTTGTAGCTATGCTTACGTGAATGTCTCGGATTTCCTTTGGGAGAGGTGCAGAGGGTACTTCGGCTAATTCTGCTGGTTTGATTTTCTCCTTGGCAATTTCTGACTCCATAAATCTGAGTATTCTTTCCATTTCTTCACATTGTCTCACCTCACTGACAAACTTCCTCTGGAAGGCGTTGAGTTGAGGGTTCAGCTGTCAACATTATTATATTATTATGATACAACACATACAATGATGTGTTTATTCTACTGGATTGCAATTACAAGATGATGTAGGGTCAATGTGTGCTGACCCTGGGCAGGTTAATTGGGTGTTGTTCCAATAAAATGGAAAAATATGAAAATTATCAAAATTTTTACAGCAACTTTAACTTTAATTATGAATTGCGATATAGCGCAAAAATTTTCAACCATCAACGCCAGAAATCCAACGCTAAGCGATGAGGTGACAATGCTTGGAATATCGATTGGCATTACTAAAAATGATTGACAATCTTTCGCAACGTTGTTTAGGGAATGCTCGTGAATGATCCATGTTCCGACTGACTGGTCTTCCGACAGTGTTACTTGACTGCAAGTTAGATAATCCAGTAGCTAGTGTTGACCAGAATCCACTTAGCACACAAATTCAGCTAATTATCCATTCATAGCGCAATATTGTGATCAAACAATGTTGGCTCAAAGGTATCAGACATAAGACGCCCATGAAATAAAGAGTTGATAAGACAAGCACTCTCAATAGCTCTTATCATATATAATCCATGGCTTATCTGCACCATGCATGCAACTGCCTGCCTGCCAGCATGATACACATATATCAACTAATCTTGTCACTGATTACCTTTATTTACTTTGCAGCAGTATCAGTTACAAATCAACATTCCAGCAAAGTAATTTTTCCCACTAGATAATAATATTACAGCCTGCACACAGGCAGGTTATCATACAATTTATCATATAAATTTAAAGGTCGTTCATGTTTACTGTTTATTAATCTTACCAGTCAAAATCACAGAATGCAAAGTTAAATTATTTATACACTACAATTTTGGTGGGTAACAGCAGTAATGAATTTCTAAAATCCCGAGGCCAAAATAGTCTTCGGACCAAAACCAAACAAAATAAGGTGCAATTATCCACCTGACCTAGCCTGACCTTATCCACCTGACCTAGCCTGACCTTAACCACCTGACCTAGCCATTTGACAATTAGACCAAAGATTGGGGACGCGTCCCATCGCATTACACTACCCTAACCACTAAATTTAAAATGCATATCGAGTGATGATTATCCGATTGTGGGCCAAACAACACAAGATATGCTGCTATCAGCAGCGCAAAGTACTATATAAACGGGTGCTGAATTTACGTCACTGTACTATTCATGGATTTTCAATTATATAAATACTGCAGAGAGGGCCCAGAGAAATAGTTATCCCATATAGGCCATACTATATAGGCCATACTGCATTACAATATTGTATTTAGTACGACTGCACAAACTTTAGCATATTTTACATGCTGCCACTTACTACATGCTGACATTATACTACATCCCGTGAGTGGAGCAGCACGTAACAGCAGTCAAGGCCTAATACAATGCACCTAGTATAATACTGCAGCATACTGTTTCTATGCATTATAGTGTAATTAAAATAATACACATAAATAACAAGGCTATACAAAAACTGTTTTATCAAAACCTAGTTTTTGTTAATGTCCAGAGTAATTAGGATTAATGTACTCAGGGATGCACAGTTCAAAATTAATAAGATGGTCAGTGACATCGATTGGCACATTGTCATAGAGATTGCATGAGAAAAACATATGCGTACCCCTAAAGTTGATCCATAAATTACCATAAATTATAAATTATTAGTGCAATCCTAAATTCAAATATTTTCCAAACGTTGGCCCGTTTCTAAAACTTACAGCTTCATTCAGATAGAAATGACTTTCAGAAATATAAGAAGAACAGTGTTGGTAATATTTGCTCAAATTAAAGATTAATAGTTTTCAACGCAACTTACATCTTTGAACTGCAGAAGACCTAGTTCTCCAAGCTCCGCTATTACACTGTAAGCTGCTTCTGATTGGAGGAATAGCTGACACAGAGTCATCTCTTCACTTCGGAAAAGTGAGTTGTTCTCCTTGTCAGAAGAACAACACGGGTATCCGATGCCATTACCCATAGTCTATTGTAACCTACCAACGAATACAACTGTATAATTGGCGTATGAACTGTGTGGGCTGTATGTATGAACTGTGTGGGCTGTACAGGCTGTATGAACTGTGTGGGCTGTATGAACTGTGTGGCTGTACAGGCTGTATGACCTGTGTGGGCTGTACAGGCTGTATGACCTGTGTGGGCTGCACAGGCTGTATGACCTGTGTGGGCTGCACAGGCTGTATGACCTGTGTGGGCTGTACAGGCTGTATGAACTGTGTGGGCTGCATGACCTGTGTGGGCTGTACAGGCTGTATGTATGAACTGTGTAGACCGTACGGTAGCCCTGCCACAACTCCAGCCACTGCCTGTTCTCACCAACAAATAATTTCCAATTTCTACAGGAGTAAAAGGTTGCCACTGTATCACTGTGTGCAGAAAAATGTCCATCTTAAGACCTTTACTTGACGTTTTAAACAATATGAGGATAAATAAAATCTTGGTGGGTTGGACTTGATGTGACTGCAGTGTGGCTAAATACAATTAAGTGCATAAAGGCACTTATAGGCATAAAGGCACTTTTAGCTTAGTGCTAGGAGGTGGTTTGGGGACGTGATTGCACTTTATCAGGAGAAGACAACTTCCCCGTCCACATTATTTTCTAGCGCCCTGGTTATTCACAAAATGCGCAAGTTTGCCCCTAACTCAGAGTCTGTGATACTGATAGGTAAATTGCAATAACTGATATTAATTTATTAATCCCATACTGATATCAATTTATACTCTCTACACTACACATCAGTGTAGTGTACACATGGTGCTACAGCATTGGTACATATTCAGTGTTGCCTGTCCCAAACTTTCTTCAAAATATGAAAAGGACAAAGTTACTACAACAAATTACATATTAAAGGCTTGGTAGCTTGGGAGTGGCTAATAGCCGAATGCATAGCCATATGCATATGCATAGTATATGTATATGCATATGCATATACCAAATAATATCTGTGACGTACATGCAGTCTATTAGAATGCCTAATTATCCACAGAAAGCTTATCAATGGATCAAACACAAGTATCATTTGATAGCCAAAAGCACAGAGGCCATTGGAATATACTGCTTTACTGCATGACTTGTAATAGTAGGGCTAGTTACAATAATTACTACAACAGTAAATATAGGGCCAATGTGCCATTAGCCTAGTCCATAAAGCTATTATACCGTATAGTATAATTTAGCTTTTTTTTCCTGTAAGGAATGGGGGAGCCATGGCTCCATGGGCACCCCCCCTGCAGCCGCCCCTGACTTTATGGCCTAGCCAGAGTTCATAAGTTATAGTCATGCAAAAGGCACAGACATTACCAAAGAAATTATTAGGAATTTTAAAACGATTATTTCAGAGTCGACCATAATTCCTTAATTATAGCAGTAGGGTTTACAGCCAGCTCCACATCGTAAAAAGCTGCAAATGTAGGGATTTATGTAAAATTATGTCTAGATGAAAGTGCAATTGTATGGCAAGTTTACACTTTACACGGATGTAATGAACGTTAACATCAAATAAAAGTAGTCCTATATAACTTGGCTGTTCAATATTATTCAGTCTCCTAGATAGGGAGAGAACCTACTTGGTGGCTTCACTTCCAATTCATTTTTATTATTATTTAAAATGGACATGGTTAAAAATGGATGGAAAAATTTAAAAAAAATGTAGGCCTATTACTCATGACTTAAATCGATGTGTTAAAACAACCTCAATAACAATACTTTAGACATTGAGAAATACGGAAGTTTCGTAATTGCCATTTGGAAACTGAGTGTTTATAAATTGTGTATTGGGACTGGGGCATATAATAGTTAACCCCCTGTCTAACGCCTTAATAGTCTCACCCATGGACACTCAGTTTTGAAACGGCTGTTGTGAACAGACCCGGATTTGATAAGTAGACTACATGACTATACAATACTACAATGCTAAATGATATTCCTACTAATATGAACTATCAGCAGAACATCCATATCATAAACAATTTTAACTAAATATTGCGACCTTACATATTTCTAACCTGTTTCGAAAAAAAGGTTGGTTTTTTGGAGTTGGCCGTCGGCCCCCTGTGTGAGCCCACTAAAAAAACCGAAGCTTTCCAAGGACAGGCTTACATATCTCTTATGTTCAATAAATTAGGAAAACGTCAACAACTGTTACAATCTGAACTATGGCATGCCATGTAAACCAATGCAATGATCACTACTAGAGTTGACTACGCTGAACACAATATTTTTGGTAGACATGTAGAATAGTGTGCAGCAGCCTGTGATGTAAACCCAAAGCCTCAACCACAAACCACCAACCTCAGAATCTCAGACCACTGAATGCCGTATAACATTTCACCCATATTGTTTATAATAGTAATAGCTACTATAATAAGTATTAGTTTGGGATTTATTACTGCGTCCAGTAGCCTGAGATTAGTGTTTGTGGCTTTGCAGCTGGGTATTTGGGGTTGACGCTTTGGATGACAGGCTACTGAACGCTATTAGAAATGTCTACCAATTATTACAAAATTTAAAGATAATTATAATATAACAATTAGGTTATAAAAACACGATAACTGATTTTATATTCTGCATCAATATAACTAAAAATAAAAATACTAAAAAAATTAATATCATTTTTAATTAAATATATCAAGTGTTATCATAAATAATTATATCAATTAATAAAATTATTAATAATTTTAGTGGGTGTAATCATTTAATAGCATAATATTAATATAATTAATATCATTACTAGTATAACTATAAGGATAAATATAATACATTAGTATAATTGGAGGCCACAATAATTTACTTTTAAATTTAAATTTAATTAAGGCATGGACAAATATGGTTATGACTTTTTATAAGTAGGGGATAAGTAGGAGCTAGGACTTGTTAATTTAATACTAAGAAGTCTAGAAAAATAGTTCCTACTACCTAACATCTACCTTATTGGACAAGCAGTGCTATTTTCCCCGCTTGCAATATTTGTACTGTGTTAGCTGTTAGTGCATGTGTCTCTCTGGTAGAGGCTCAGTGGGTATTTGACTTGCAACAATACTAGAATGACCACCAAGCATTTATTTAAAAAGGCGAATATTTATGTATCACTAGCGTAGCTCTGGGCCTAGCATTTCATAGACTTCTGTGGTGCGACGCGCTCGCGCCCGCGAAAGCGTGCAGCACCCGGTCGCGCAGATTATCGACCTCCAACCTTTACCCTGACAAATAAAGGTCAAAGCCTCAAAGATCACATAATGCCAATTAATAGTTACCCAGAGTAACTACTTTGGGTAACTATTAATTGGCATTATGGAATCCCTCCCCCCGGTATGCGCGGAGACTTCTAGACGCCCCTTCTGGCCCACTAAGGTTTTTTTCAAGGACTTTTCAGAGTTCCCAATAACTTCTAAGACTCCTTAGAAACCTTTGCGACTTCCAGGACACAGATCCTCAAGGAGTTCTCCGACATTTCAGGGAATCTTAGATCTTATTCTGAGTTGTCCCCGCGATGAGATGGGGCCCCCCCAGAAATTTTTTGGGACCGACGTCATCGTGGGAGCAATTCTGCATTGACAAAGCTTGTACGGACAGGCTATGGTCACATGGCAATCGCGTGACTAACCGACGTCTAAAGTGTTTTTGATATTGTTCACAGCAATCACCATTTGACATACCTTGGTATTACTGTATGCTCAAAGTTCAAAATGATTTGTTCCATTTCTTTTTCAATCACCATCTAGTTATGTCTCTTCATTTAGCAAAGCTGTCTCTATTCTGTGTTATATGTAGCCTCTTAATTGTTGGAAGTTATTCTGAGGACACGAATTATGTTGTTGGTACTGGAATATATGATGTCACTGGACCTGCTTCTGAGATTAACATGGTATGGTATGGTACGGTAGTTTGAATCATTGATATAATTATAAAAAACATCAAAATTACTATGTTTTAATTTAGTAACCAACACCACAGACAGCCTCTGTTCACTAGTTACAGTCTTCTGGTGTGGATGATATTAATGAAAAAATGATTATAGTAGATTATTATTATTCATTCGATCATTCTTTCTTATCCTCTCCCTCCACCAAGAGCTCAACCCAGTGACTAGAAACTGAATGTCGTGTGACTATAAAATATGGTAATTTCGATTTTTTTTTGTGTGAGTATTAGATCCCCCAAAAACCATCTCCGATGCATAATATAGTGCCCAGCAGTTTGATAACTAGGCCTGTGATTATAACTATAATTGGTATACATGCCCCAGGATGCATTCATATACATCTGTACATGACTAATTTTCTTAGAAATAGAATTAAGCTTTGCTTTTTAACTTAGTTTTCTTACATAACAATTCCAAATACATGTAGGTCTGCTTAATCATTGGAGTCGTTGCATGAGCAACTGTAATGAGAAAATATATTTAACTCAATAAATTGAGATTTAGCAGATGCGAGGCACAGAGCTGTTAGGTGGAATCTCATGAACTTCTTGGCAGAGGTGTTCACAAATCATGTTTTGTCAGTTCACAAGTCAGAAATAACTGCAAGTCAAATCCCAGCAAGTCACAAGCAAATGGAGTGTATTAAAATTTAATCAAGTCATAACGACCTAATTTTTAACCAGCAATTCAAGTTAAGCGATGGCTCCTCATAAGTAGTCTCAAGTGAAGTTTTTCAGACATAGAAAGCAAATAACATTGTTGTTCAGCCCTAAACAAAATCACATTTCAGATTAAAGTCAATTGCATTAACAATTTTATACTGTATCCATGCTATTTTATGTTTGAGTTTTTGCAATAATATCCTGACTTTAGTGGTAAAATCTGAATATGCAGCATACAACTAGCAAGTCAATAGACATGAATGTAAGTCAAGTCAATACATAGGCAAGTGCAGGTAATAAGGAGCAAGTCCCTATTCAAGTCAAGTATTTAAAATTATATTGCAAGAAGTCAGGTCAAATATGTGACTTGAGTCACTATTTGACTGAAGTCTGGGCTCCTCTGCTCCTTGGGTGTATGTAATTTTCCTCATATAGTACAGACGCTCTGCAAGCAAATGCAACTGTACCTGCAACCAAGTACTGTAACCGAGTGAATTATAGGCCTACATGCTTGATACTTTCACTTAGTAGATAGGCCTACTCAGTAACTGGGTAACTGCACTGCCAAGGTCATTTGTACAGTCACTTTGTCTTGATCACCGGAGAAGTAGCCTAAAGTTTTAGGTGAAGATAAATATAATAATAGAATAATAAAATATATAGGAGGGAGTGAAGTGATTGGAAATTCAAGAAAAGAAAGATGCTTTTTTATCTCATAAAAGCTGAAATGCAGCGAAAATTGATTTGGTGGTGATGCGGTGATGCGAAGTGAGTTCTCAACTTTATTCAATAGTTGTTGCTGCTTATCTACTTTGCTAGGATTTAGGGGCAATAGTGACTGTTTTCAGTATAGCTGGGTTCTAGATTGTGGTTTTGGGTTTGGGGCGCGAATGTGCTTTTTGTGGAGAAGACAACTTCTCCACCTACACTATTTTTTAGATCACGGGCCATCTCAAAAACTGCCAGTCCTGCACCTACCTCATTTAATGATGATGTTTGAATGTGGGTCCATAAAAATCCTGATTCGCTTTTTGTCACCAGCTAGCATTGACAAAAAGCGAATCAGAATTTTTATGGATCCACATTCAAATATCGTCACGGAAATAGAGGTCTAGCCCAGTTATTGTTTAATATTTTAAGCCAGTTTCTGTTGCATACAACGGAATCCATCCGGAAAAAGTCACCAATGCTAACATGATTATGTTATCCACTAGTTAACCCAATTATAGTAGCAGCTATTGTCCGCTGTTTGATGAAATAGTTAGCCTTGGTAACTTTAGCCAGATTTGGAAGTATCTATTGTATGCCACGGAAATTGGCTTGAAATATTAAATCAACCTATCAAGTGGGCTAGACCTTCATTTCCGTGTCGGATGATTGAATGTGGGACCAGAAGAATTATCTTTTGCTTTTTCTCACCCCCTAGCATCGTGGATAAACAACAATAACTATTAAATGAGGTTTCTAATGAACTTCGGAAAATGACCATGTCGTTATTGCGTTGAATTTCAGCTTTTATGAGATAAAAAAATAATTTTTCTTTTCTTGGATTTTCCAATCACTAGACTCCCTCCTATATTATATTATAATATATTAATCTTCACCGAAAACTTTACTTCACCCGTGGTCTTGATCGTAACCTATCAACCTGATTAATTATATTTGTAATATAAAGAATTGTGAAATTATTTTATAGATGGGTTATGCCAAAGGCTCACAAAAGACTAATGGCATTCACTTTCGACAATACAGCAGAGCGTATGTGATTGCAGATAATAAGCAAAACAATCGAGTGGTCTTTGCTAGTGTTGATGCCTGCATGATATCTACGCTGGTCAAAATGCAGGTAAAGTTAGTGTATAATAATATTGAAATGGACCTTGCGCCGTCCTTTACAAGCTAATACAAAGTGCACTTCTATCTGTTTCACTGTTATGTAACGAGTCTACTTGTCAGCATTCATCTGGCAATAATGCACAATTATTGTAGCATTAATCGACAGGGTAGAAGGAAACAAGACTTCTCTGGCGGGGCCCCAACTTGGTGGATAGTTTATTAGCCCCTTGGAGATTCACAGCAATAGATGAAGGTACCATGTGTACAGTTCGGCAAGTAACACAGAAGTGAGCACAGATGTTTAATGTCATGTATGCAAGCTTAGATATCTGGTAGCAGATTAAGTGATTAGCAAGCATATGAAGTGAATGTACATTTACATGGCAATCATTGCAATATAAACAAGTAGATAATTGAGCAATGCAATAGTTAAGGAATTGTCGTTGTAATGATCTCTGTAACAGGATAACTTCACAGCAACAGGTAACATCGCAGCAACCATCTAATAGGAGTCATCTGTCTACATCGTATAGTGGTGCAGTCAGAATGTCAAGTACTCCCTATCAGCAGAGAAGTTATCTGTCTTCTGCTTCGATTAATATTCAAATGGAAACACTTTGCTTTAAGTATGTAAACAAAGTGCAGAAAGATGCATCACACCCACTGCATAGCCATTCCAACAAACACACAGTCTCAAAACGCAGTGGGAGAATGATAAAAGCAAAAGCA
>JAOQGN010299076.1:0-15497 GCA_027564295.1 Himantozoum antarcticum
GACTCGACCTTTATGCAACTTTCGGCTGTTCAACTTTCGGAAGGTCGAGAGTCCGAGACACTTATATACGCCTCTGGAAATAACTGTTTGCACATTTAGGTAATTCCCAAAATTTCAATTGAATATAATATTTGATAGTTGTTGCAGAAGGCGTTCTCGGGATTTCGAGTAGTCAACTTTATCAAGAAAATAGCCATTTAAATTTTTTGCATGGATAAGGCAAAAGGCCGCTAGTTAGGACCCAAAAGGCCACTGTGGCCTGAAGGCCGCACTTTGCCCACTGCTGGTCTAAAGCATGCCGCTCGCTTTGCTTCGTTAAGCACACGGGTATTGATTGACTGTGCTTGGCCAGCGATGCCTATGTTACATCCAATTCGAAGCGTGCTTTTATTAGGTGCGGTCGGTGTACATCAAACAAACGTGTTGCTGAAATGAAACAGAATTAAATTTCGGAATGCTTGCAACAATATGAAACAAAATGATGGACATGGGTAATAAATTGAATAAGTGATTGAAGTAATTGACGTGAGAGAATGAATTGAATTACTTACAGGCTGATCAGATGAATGTAAAGGTTAAAATAAATTAATCATTATTCTAATATTAATAATTGATTATTATTATCTATACACTATCCAAATTGTGTATGGCAATGTGCATAATATTATTGTGTATGTTATTGATAATAGTCCCATAATATAACCGATGTAAATTATATAATTAGTAAAGACCTCAATCAATAATATGTAATAATTATGAAAAGTGAATGCCCGTAGGAAAGTCATTCCAGGCTTGGCATAACCAATCAGAGCAAAGCACTAGAGCAAATACTGATGCCCAACCTATGCAACCAAAATCTAGCGCAAGTAGGCAGAGTGTCGAAACTGACGCAGGACGATAGAGCACGCCCTCTAAATTCGTGTGGCTTTGCCCACGTGTGGTTTCGCTCACGTATGGTTTCGACCCCTTGTGGTTTTGCCCACGTGTGTTTACACCTTTATATTGTATATATAACTACCTCTTGGACGATGTTTAAAGAGGCTGGGCCACGAGCTAATCTGTACGACTTTTTTGGAAGTTGTCTCATCGTGGTAATGGGATACAACTCCAAAGTACACTAAATTGGTTCATTGCATTTCACTTTAGGAAAGAACAAACCAAAAAGTATCTACATCAAATTAAATACTTTTTAATATATTAATAACATAATATTGAAGTTAGGTAGCGAATATTTCTTGAATTGATAAGAATTCCGAAGTATTTGTATTGTAATTGCATATTAGTTATTGGTATTTCATTTATTTTCTATAAACCTGAAGCGTAATAATGTTGTGAATCATTGTACAAGTCAATAAACTCACTTGTATATGTGTTGTATGTGAATATTTCATGAATACAGTATCGTACTTACTGTTGCTGATAAATTATCATCATATTTATCATTTATGTTTGGTTGAATAACAAAATAGAAAAACATTGGTAGAAGAAATCGAGTTAGTTTTTCAAAACTTCTTTTGAATGAGAACCGGAAGTATAAACCGCCACTAAATTCCTAGAAAAAGGGAAGGGATCATGGCGCCCTCATTATCGCTATAACCATAAGCTACAGAAAATAGCGCCGGTGGATATTGGTAAACAGCAATACAGAGTTGTCAGTGTTTGTACAATCTATTCCTAAAAGATGTAATTTCGAAAAACATTTAAAATATTATATCAAAATCTGGCAAAATAGATATGCAATTATGGTTCTACAATGTTGCATTATGTATGTAAAAGATTATTTTGAAAAGTTCACAGTATAAATAGGCAAACGCAAGAAATTTATCGATTGCTCCTTTACATCGCTATATAATTTGTTACCTGCTGATTTCTAAAAGTCATTTGAGACCGTACCACACATCATACCACTATACAGCAGGGTAAGGTGAGCATAACTCCAAGACTGAAAAAACTTTTATATGTGCATCTAAAATGTATAACAACAATATAAAATCACCAGAATAAGCATGTCCCAACCCCCTCCCCAATCATGTTACAATATTTATTTATGTAAATATTAATATTATGCGACGTGTATGCCATATTGTGACTATTAAAATTTAGGAAACTGTCTTTCATTGTGTTTACAATTTTTGGACAGAGTCGTGGTACATGTAAGTTCATAACGGAGTCAAATCCTGTAACAGAAATGAATTTGTTAAATCATCTTGTGTAATTCTTCTAGTTCGGTCAACTGAACTTAAACTTAGATCTTGAGGTTGGGTTGGTGTTTGGGCATCCCAAACCAGAAATTAGGAACTTCAGTCCTAGGCACCAACCGAACTTCAAAGCAATTTTACACACAAATCCTGTGTTTGATTTTGTATTAACTTGTGATGTTGTTTTTTCTCTGTTTTAGACCTTTACAGCTAATAAAGATCAGAACACTGAAGTCACCAACATGTTCGGAAACCCCATAATTGCTACCTACGTACGAATTATACCCAAAGAGTATAATCGAATGATAGGCATGAGACTCGACATTCTAGGCTGCCTGGAGGGTGAGCTAACGCTGCCATAAATCCTAGAATCATCTAAATGTTGGTTCCCAGTCTTTTGAATGTATATTGGGACTGGGAGGCTTGCATATACTTATTAGAGTTGCTTATTCCTCACTGCTTCGAATAATTTGAAGTTCTTACGATATTTACCGTTTCATCTGCTAAGGAGATACTAAACTCATTGCCATGGAATTGTCTTCTCCTGTCACAATAATGGAATAGAGGAGAAAACTCTCTAATTTAAATCAAAGTGATTATCGTTCCAATGTTCACAAAACCCAATTGTACCCCAAGCATCTACCTCTGCAATCAGCATGCGGCAAGCTTTGAAATGGGACTATTCCATGGAACTGAACAGTTGCCAACTAATGATAAATTAATAAATTTCCTGAGAGATAATCGCATTTTGTTACTGTATTGTTCATGCAGATTTTATGAGCATTAATTTAGCATTAGTTCTTTTGTTTCAAATATTATTTCATAAAATCAATTTTTAAATGTATGCATTCAAATGTCATGCCAACAGTCGGAGATTATACGATACAATAAATTGATGTGATATTTTTTGTGAATAGATGCATGTATATGCATGCATTGGCTGTTTCATAATTTTCTCTGTTTTGCAGTATTGAAATTGTGGCTATAATTTCATATGATGGGATATTATATATGATGAGATGTTATTAAAAGATGGCATATTATTAGTATAGTATTCTGTCTTATATTGAAGGTTGCGCGCTATCCCCGATGATAAATGGACCTAACCCTATTTCTGATGACAGACTATCAGCCAGTGATTCTCTGTCGTCACAGTTGGGACCCACTAAAGCACGTTTGGACACCTCAGGCTATGCCAGTGCATGGATACCTAAGACTAATAAAGTAGCCAATGGCAGTCCTTTCTTTCAGGTTTGACACTCGCACGTTACATCCTTTCTCAACCATTGTGTGGACACTTTTCCAGAATTCACATTTTGTGTTTCTAATATTTGTGAATATTATAGCTAACTATTTTTATTATATATTGCTTAATCCTCACCGATCCTTCCACTACTATTGTAGCAAACCATTCAGGAAATTTGTATGGGAGATTTATATAATTACTTCTAACTCTACCTTTTTGTCTAATTAACATTAGCTAGAACTAGAATTTAGCAGTAAAGATGTTAAGTCGCTAGAAAACCATGCAAAGACGGTGCCTAATTTCCCATTTGTAATCCCAAATATCTATGACTATGGCCACCCGGCTCATGTTATTAGCCTCTCTCGAGACGATGTTTGTGTTGCATGTGGTCTATGCTGCTTGTTAATTTATGCAGGTGGACTTTGGTATAAGTGAGACCATATCTGCTGTCACCACTCAAGGTCGTTCAGACAAAGACCAGTGGGTTACAGCTTACTCCCTTTCTTACAGTTTTGATGGCAAGACTTTCTACACCTTTAACAGAGGATATGTAAGTACCAAGTACCCCGGATAGTGTCATAATTTTTGAGTGCTTCTTATTAAATTGCATCTAGCGGTATAGTTTTGTGGTGTTTCAAGATGCTATAGTTTTGTTTTCACAATGTTAATAATATTGTAATAATTTTACCCCCACTGGGAGATGGGGGAAGATTGTTATGGAGCCCAGGCAATACGGAAGGAGTAGGGTGGAGGGGGAGGGCCAAATGCCACAATGACACAAGGGGTTGGCCAAGTACGACCTGGGAGGGGTCGGCTGGAGAGGGTCAGCCGGAAAGGGTCAGCCGGAGAGGGTCAGCCGGAGAGGGTCAGCCGGAGAGGGTCAGCCAGAGAGAGTCGGCTGGAGCTTTTTCACTACTGGGCTCAGTAGTGAAAAGGGGGAAAGGGGGCCGAGTCACACATTGCAAATACAAGACAGATAATTAACAGTTAACAAATAAAAGATTTATTAGGATCACCAAGTATCAAAAAAGGATCATGTGTTCCTTACGACAAGCTAAGAATGAGTGATGCCCACCGTGAGCAAAAGGCTCTGTATATATGGTAAAGAGTGGGCGTGGCTGGGTCGGACAGGCTGACCTAGCAAAACATTAAAAGGTAAACAATACATTACAATAATGAGAAAGGCAAGGCTGGTAATAATGCAATTATATTAATGTCCTGTAAAGTCTTACCAGCCTGCACATGTAGTACATGTAGTACAAAGTAGTCCTCCAGTACTTGAGCAAGGTGGGAGTTACGGTATGATGCTAATCACTAGAGTCTCAGACCTTGAATTGGACCTGGGAGAGGGGCAGGAGTATAAATTTACCACAATATGTCGCCCGATTATCGTCAGCAATTAGCGAAGACAATTATAGTGATGTTCAATCCATATTCGACCACTAATTGTTTTCACGAGTTGGAATAGCTGTTTTTTAGTTATCTAAGCAATTCACTGAAATTTGATTTCTTCTCTGTTCTAATAATACAACATAGATCTATCCTTGAATAAGCCAAATATCTATTGTATAATGTGTAGTTTTTTATTCACATGTCTAGTATTATTTGTTTGTCTGGTATTGTCTCAGGTGGTAATCCAATAGCAAAGCGAGTTGAGGGAAACCTACCTGGCCTTTTGTATACTGTATCTGATCAGGCCTCTCCCCGGCTGATCAGAACACATGGAGCAAATGTAGAGTTAATAATCTTGCCCAATTAACAGAGAAATAAGTTTTGACCTCAGCGGGAATTAAACGCAGGGCCCCATGATCTCATGACCCATGACCATAATCTTAACCACTTGGCTATCTCTGCTCCACTTGGCTATCTCTGCTCCATTTTCTTTTATTTTGTTCATTTGTTTGCTTGCTTGTTAGTTTATTTTTTCATCAATAGAGTAGCATTAAAAAACTGTAAGTACAGAAGTCAGTGATGAGGGCCTATGTGCACAACAGCATAGCTAATCTAGGCGCACAGACCATAATTTGTTACTACTACATGGTTGTTATGTCTGTCATTGGTAGAGATTTCCAGCCAATTCTGACAGAAACACGAAGAGAAAGAACTTTTTATATAAGGGGGTTACTGCTCGGGCTTTCAGAATTCATCCATTGACTTGGAGTGGACGACCAGCTATGCGCATTGAACTCTACGGATGTTCGGGTCAGTGTTTAGCAGTGTTCTACGAATTAATAGCTTTTCTTGATATAATTGGTATAGACATTGTATTACCAATTGATGGCTACTCATTACCAATATATTCTTTACAGGTTTATTGAATGTAGGGAGACCATCTGGGGGTATGATAAGTTTGTAGGTGTTTGGTTTTCAAGTAAACTAATTCATAAAGCAATAAAATGTCTTGAAAATTGCCAGAACGATACACATTGGTTACACATTCACACACAGTTGGTTTTTTGACTCACTACTTTAAGCCTATTACACCACTTTGCTGACTGATACCACATCAATGGGATTCTTTTCTATATTTTTTTAATGTGTGTTTTATTGAACTTTTATCATCAGTCTTATTGTGCTTTGATCTAATTAATTGTTGGCTCTTTATTTTTATTTTTTTTGGCTGCTGATAGTTTATATTCTCATGTACTAATTATAACTCTACAGTATAATTATTAGGGATACATTTTCAATGTTTTTGACCACGTACTTTTATGAAATACAGTGTTTAAAACTAGCATAATAGTTATTTGTTCATATTTGACATTTAATATTTTAGACATTTGAAGTAATAGTCGAATGTCGATTTCTACTGACCGCAAGAGAAAGTATGTATTGGATGAAAATTTATTCAGTTGGATCTGTCTCAAAAAATTGAATGACATGGTCAATAGTCATTTCAGCATTTCAATATTGTCACTTCTAGGATCTTTTACACAAGCTAAATGGCCCATAAATGAAGCCTGTCACTCGACTTTGAATCATTAAATTTTTGTTACACCTAATACGGGTGTGATTTGAAAAGTATGGATTTAAATTGTTGAATATTAGTCTACGTTAGCCCATATCCCCACAACATGTAATTTGATTGTGTGATAAAATCTTCAGCTCGGATAATTATATTCTCCCCCAGGATCTATTGCCAAGAGCATTGGTTGTTATACCGAGGGAAGCCATGCAGATTCATTTGAAGGTCCCATATCATACTTTTCATACAACAGCCCAGAAAAGTGTGCAGCTAGCTGCTTTAAAGATGGTTACATGTATGCCGGGCTCAACCGCGGTACATGTAAATGTGGTAGTGCAGTAAGTTTACATAGCTTTACATAATATACATAGAATTACATGGTTTGCATAAAATACATAGCTATTGTATCACTATAATAACAAACTTTGGTATTTAATATTTTACTCATTTAATTTGATAATGATCAAATGTTGTAGGGCCTAATGCGTTGACAGAGACAAATGTAATAAGTTATGAACATTATAATTGAGGCCATAATTATGTTTACTCGTAATTGGTTGGTTTATGACCCACTAATTGATAACCTAATATGCAATATATTTCTGATGTTCTAGTTTGTAGTCTCTAAACAACTTGACTGATTTATACTTTTTCATCTTATCAGAATATACCAAAATTGTAGTTGCTTCTGTGGTTTTGATTAATCTCGGTATTGTGTCTTTACTACAGCTGCCTATTGGAGGGGAGAGTAAGAGATGTAACTATAAGTGCAGAGGTAACAACAAGTTCTTCTGTGGAGGTTATGTTTCTGGTCTCGTCTCTGTTTATGAGACTGGAATAGGTTAGTGCAGTTAATATTCACTTCAAATGCATGTAAAGGTTACAATAAATTTGCAAGTTTTGTAGCGTACAGCGTAGCCTGACCTATATGTACTTGTCAAGTCGAAAGTTATGTGACGATATCCATTTCATGGGAATATGCCGCCCGCTGGCAGGCTTAGAGAAAGTATGGCGACCATATAGTATTGGGATTGCTATCCATTGGCAATGGCCATGTAAATTTTTTATTGTAGCTGTTTAGAGCTGAATGATAAACGGTGAAGCAAAGACACCATTGTTAATGTCTGTTTTATGGACATTTTCTACCCATCTTATTAGCATTGTAGTTTCAATTGCAGATGTTCTTTCTACTTGATGTGAGTGTACTGCGTCTGAATGTCAAGCCTGCCACATCAGTATTGTTATTACAGACAGGTAATGATTTCACTTTTAGGTCCAGATGATGAAAGATGTCCTGTTAGCTATGACACATACAACAAGAAATGCTATAAAGTAAATAGAGTCAAACAGAGTTGGCAAGATTCCAGGAAATCATGCCAGGCTGATGGTGGTGATTTGGCTACCATAAACTCAGACGCTGATCAGGCCTACGTCAGAAATCAGCTCAACCGATGTTAGTACTGCTTATATCACTCATTATACTATTTTATAAAAGTATTTATCAAATTTATATTTAAAATAATTAATGTAATAATGCTTTATACAAATTATTTGAAATGTCTAGTTTCACAATGAAAGTTCACATTTCCCAGGTTGCTTCGATTCCCACCGCTAATTTTTAGCACTAAATGCTGTTTTTTGCTGGAGCCCAAGCTTATAAAATTCGTGTTCAGTAAATATGAGTATATGCTAATAATTAATGGTGATGGTAGGGGCACAAACAGGCCCTAATTGCATCACCATTTGCTGTTAATCGGTCAATGTTGTCTTCAATTTTCTTGAACTTGTGACGGTATGCTGGATGCATCAATCATCAATCAGCTGGCACAAATTACTTTACAAAATAGAGAATCTATCTGTATTGTCTTGTGTCTTTTTGCACCACCATCTTATACCATCTAGTGCCATATTTTACAATTTTGTATCATTTTGTACGTATGTTTACCACCTTGCACCGTTTTGTACCATATTGCATACATAATCTACATGTATATTAGCATAGACTTTGCTCATAATATTAATTTGCATTGCAGTGTCTTTTGGAGCTTGGATTGGTTTGAATGATCTGCAAGACCAGATGTCATTTGAATGGGCCGACGGTTCTCCTGTACGGAAGACATTCTGGCAGCACTCGGAACCCAACAACTTCCTGGGTCGAAGGGAGGACTGTGTAGAGGCCATCTCTATTAGAGAGGTCAGCAGTACGGATATTTAACAAGCTGTTTATATTTGTGAATTTTTCATCATTACTGACTTGTCAAAATTATTGATTACTGGTTTACTCTGATACAACCGAGATTGCACTTTCCTGCATATTGGAGTTCTTTATGGTCCTGTGTTAAATTGAAACCACCCAGTGAAATGACAAGCTGGTGATTACCCACCATGACGGCTGTAACTATGAATCCAACTACTGAAATTGTAGAAAACATGTTACGTCTTTGCATTTTTCACTAGCCATCTACATGGATTATGTCAAACAATTTCAATATTGTTATGGTGTCAATTGCCCTGTAAATGTTTTCCTAATGTATAAAGTATTTTCCTAAATATTGTATACATATACTTTTTTATAGGTGGGAGTAGCATATAAAAATCAGAGCTTGAAGACAGCTAATGGTTGGTGGAATGATCGACCTTGTGAAGAATCTCGTTACTCCATCTGTCAGAAAAAGAAGCAGAAAATGACTACCCCTACTACACCACCTGCACCACCTAAAGGATGTCCTATTGTAAGTAGAGTACTTATTAGAGAGTTTTAGCATCGTGTTTTTAGCTCGACGGCGTCGTGTAGACGGCCTCGATTGTCACTTGATGCACAGAAAAGTGTGACGTCACACGGCGGTGTCATGAAGATGGCGTCAGAATCGACGGGTTGGAGGCCTCTATGGCGTCGGAGAAAATGCCATCGCAAATCCCTTTTTTCAAGTGTTTCCAGAGCTTGTAAATTTCCTAATTTTTTTATTTAGCTCTATAAACAAGTTAACTCGGTTGATTGATATTTAGTATCACATTTTACACTAGAAATAACTTGTAAATAAAGATTTAAACCAAAGCATAAAAAATAGAAATCTAGTTTCAGAGTACGCCAATGTTGACCAATCAAAATGCAGAATCTTAAAACAACTGCGCGAGTTTGACTATTTGTGGCTGATATCCGGCAACTAACTAATGGAGCGATACAATTACAGTAAAGAGAGAATGACTTCTTAATACAACGCCGTGCTAAAACCAGTTTGCATAGTGAACCCGGTTCATGAGGACAACGTCCACCGCGTCGACGCCGTCGAGCTGATAACTCCGTGCTAAAACTCTCTATTGACAACCTTAGACCAGTGTCTTTACAACGGCCGAACCATCTGAAGGTGTCAAGTTATAAATACATTGCAGATAGCTTTCAGCTATGTCCCTGCATCAGTTGTTCTGTTGTAAGTAGACTTCCGATGACCTTGGACAATGTCAATCTAGTCGAGTATTAACCTGTGATTTTTTCCATGATGGTGATTGTGTAGTTGAACTCTGCCTTTAGAATATGCACACCTGGAAAACGGACGTTTCATAACGGCCGTTTGGTAATTGAGTAATTGAAGATTGTGGTTAGGGTTTGGGGTTGGTGCATATAGTTAACCCCCCTCCGTCCAATGCCTAGGTAGTCTCACCGCCACAAAAACCAGTTTCAAAGAGATCCAGACTTTGGGTGTGGGCGTGGGTATGGATTTGCGCCCACACCACGTCAACAGTTGGTCGTCTATATTTCAACTACAAGTGATGTGAAATATGATACTAGAAGGAGATTATGTGTATTTATGTGTGTAAATGTTTATCTACATGTATGTGTATAATGTGTATATAGTCAAGTGTTGTGTATATATGTGTTTGTTTGTGTATATATCTGTAATAATATGTGTATATATCTGTATAAGTATAATGAGTGCATGTGTATAAATAATTTGTGTGTACTCTTCATGTGTATCGATCTACTATCTATGTGTATCTGATGTGCATGCATAATTATGTGTATTATGCATGCACATAATTATGCATGCACATCACTGGCACCTGAAGACATAAATAAATACCTTGATCATTAGGTATATGTGGTAAATGTGTATTGTAGGGATGGAAGGCATACCAGTCGTCGTGCTACCTAATGATCGAGCACAGATCTACTTGGGGACTCTCTAGCTACACTTGCCAAAAGGGGGGAGGAACTTTAGTCAGAATTAATGACGAGTGAGTCAATATATACTCCCAAGTATTTGAACCTGCCCTATATCATAAATCTCCTATTGAATCAAAATGTATTGATGTTTTCTATCTATTTGAATGTTATGTTATGATTATACCTATTCATTTACATAATTATGGCATCTCTTGCAAATAATAATTGTTCAGATAAAATGGGAAACCATTGGCCGATTCAGTATCCGACTTTAAAATGCGGACGGACATCAAAATGGAATTTATTGTTACTTTAAAAGATATGAACAGAACTTCCTCACCACGGAACTGTATGGCCGAGATGGTTATGCATTTGATAAGGCTGCAACCAGATATTGGACTGATCTTAGACAAAAGACTTCGACTCAGGAGTTTGTTTGGTCCAATGATTGGGACGTTATACCATATACCCACTGGGCTAAAGGAGAGCCCCCATCCGCTACTGCTGCTGTTAGTAAGTTATTATCGAGTCTTTTTGTTTGTTTTGTTTATTACATCATTATAGAAATAAATATAAATATAAAAAATAATGTTGGAGTTCATATGTGCAATAACACTGCAGCGTAGCATATTGTAGAGTTTTGTGCTTTGTCTTGTTATTTTGTTTTGGTGCAGTCATTCAGCTTGAGAAGTTGTCGTGTCTTCAAATAGATTCCATGGAAAGTCTTCAGTATTGTTGCTAATGTTACCTGCACTGCCCTATATTTACAGTGCCATTGCGTAAGCTCGGATTATTGCAGATGAGTTGGTGGTAGTTGCGTCTCAGCTGAATGCATTTTGACATTTTTTATTTTTGTGCATTATTAGTGTGGCGTATTAACTCTATCAGAGAAGCAAAGCAGCATTTCTTGTAAGGAAGATTTCAATAATATTGACCCTGCATAAAGATCTGCAATTGCATCAATATCCTTTTTTTATTTTTAGATTTATTAATATTAAAGCCTAACATGCCTTACCTTTTGAAATGTTGATCTATGAATTAAACATTAATTAAACATTAATTAAACGTTAATTAAACATTAATTAAACATGTTGATGTTGCCCACTACGTCTTGCTATATACAAATTGAGAGTTCATCTCTCGATACCATTTTGTGCTAATAGCAGGCGTTTGAGGCGACTGACATTGGCCATGTATGTCCTGTTGTAGTTCCCAACCTGTTCTTTGGACTGCTACCCTCCCTTTTCGTACGTACCAACTGTGTAGCCATTAATGGTAAGAATGAGCAGTACACGGGCTACTGGAAGACACAGTATTGTAGTGCTGGAGCTTTCCCTCTATGTGAGAGACCAAGATTAGGCTATAAACAGCCACCTATGCCTACACTGGCACCTGAAGACATAAATTGTCCCACTGGCTGGATGGGCATTGGACCTAACTGCTACCAGGTATAGTGATGGCTTGATTGTATTGTAATAAATATTGACCTGTTTGATTACAATACATTATCTTGCTGCTTTATCTTGTTGCTTGACAAATTTTCGTTGCCCAGAATTCATAATTTGAAATTGATTTTGTCATCATAAAAATAAAGTATTTGGCTATAATTTTCTGTTTGCAGGTGCAGATAAACAATCTCTAGTTCAAGAACCTAATACATGTAACTTCATTTTTTGATTTTGCCAGATAATCTAGATTGCATTTTGGGACTGATAATCTAAACAATATTATTTATTACTCTAATTATGTCTTTTTTGCTCTAATTTTTTTAAATATTAACTAAATAGCTGTTACAGATTATGGACCTAACAGCTGACCTGTAAGAACATCTGCGCTCCTTAATATTATCGGTAAAATCAAATGTGATTGGTTGTTATGTTTTACAAACATCATTGTGACATTATTCCATCATTTCCACGGTGTAACATGGTTATGTACAACCGGTAATAGACCAGTCCTAGCAAACTTGTGACACCGTCTCCAGGTGCTTGTCTCCAGGAATAGCATGTGGCATGTATTTGAATTGACCACTTTGGTTAACCACACGCGTCTGCCTCCACTATCATGTCAAGTTACATTGCCAAACATTATATTTAAACTACTGATGTGAGCGCCATAATAGATAAGTATTTTATTGTTGTGTTATTCTTGTAGTAAATTTATATAATATTGTTATTAACTATTACAATGTCCCTATACATGTACATGAGTCTCTATACAATGTCCCTATACATGTACATGAGTCTCTAATTTATCTGTCAGGTAAACAAGCCCAGTGCTGCAATAGATATGAAGATGTGGACAGACGCTGAGACTCATTGTAAGCTGCAGGGGGCACATTTAGCTTACATCAACAATGGCACCGAGAATGACTACCTCTGGCGTAACTATATCCTGTAAGCTCAATTACAGGGATAATAATTATTCAATTCATCAACATTTCAGCATATCAATAGCTTGTTACCGGATAAAATTTGTTTCATTATATTTTACTAACAATGGAACACAATACCTGAAAAGAAATAGTATGATGGAGTTGATGGGCGTAATAGCACTGCAGCTGGTCGCATGAGTCAGAGGAAGTGTGAGAGAGAATTAGAGCAATACTTATAGTTTAATCTGTCTCATGATTAATTTGGTTCACCACCCAAAAGGAGTCACTTGAGTGTCCTTTTGAATGTTGTACTGAGATCAATTTGTAATATTAATTCATATTCTGTATGCCATGTTCTGTTCTGTAATTATTGCACATAACCCGAAAACGAAGCATGCAGTAGGAGTTATCTGTCCATCCAGTTGTGTATAGTGATGACTCTAACAAATAAAATTCCTAACACTAACCTGAGCTAAAACCCAAGCCGTAGTTGGAAAATTATATATTTTTATTGATTTATTATGTATTATTATATATTATTATCATATAATGCTATAAAATATAATAATATTATTTATACTTTCAAGGTTTTGGTGTATTGAACTGGTTACACGCATATGTTGCAGTTTCATTGCTCATGTTTATTATCTTCTGCATTTCATAGACAACCAGGCGATAGCAGCAGATACTGGATTGGTCTCAATGACAGAGCTTCTAACAAAGGTACGTGGGTCCCTACAATATTTCAGTCTTGCTGCTGATGATGTCTATAGATGATGCAGGCTATTATGATAGTAGATAGCTACTCGTTTTAGACCGAAAATTTGTGTCGAATGTTATTTTCTTTAAAGGAACTTTTGAACAGGTCACTGAAATGGCTGTAGAGTGTAGACTAATGTGGAAGGTGCATTGTCTATTCTGTGTTCTGCAATCGATCTTTTTGTACTATAACCCTTGATGCAAAAGTGCTTATTAGTCAGTAAGTTTGACTCTATTGTTAGTAGATTGAGTATAATTATGAGTAATTTGGAAATATGAGAGCCAGTAAAAAAGATCGCTCATATTGTCACTTGCCACTTTTAAGAGTTGAATCTAATAAACCATTTTGTAGATATGAAATTGTGCTGTCACGTCAACTTTTTATATACTAACTTTTGTTATGTTTGACTAGTATACTTGCTTATGAAGAGTGTTTATCAATTGATCCATTACTATGAGATAACATGATGTAACATTGTCCACCAGGCTACAAATGGGTGAGTGGAGATGCCTTTGCGTACGCTAACTGGAAGAACGGTGAACCAAATGACTGGGATGGACTCGAGCCTTGTGTCATGCTGGATGGAGCTAATGGAATGTGGAATGATGAGAAATGTCAACTGGCAATGAACTGGATATGCAGTGTTAGAAGAAGTATGTAATTTATTTGTAATCAGAATCAGCTTGTGAGCTGGTACATTTCGACTCATATTATAAGATCTAATATTGATGGCGGTGTACTTGTCACATATGTGTATTGTTTGAAAGTTTACTTTTATCTTATCAACATCTAATTCCAGTCATATGTGCTTCCGACTGATTTTGATTACACTGCAGTACTAGTCTAAAGTACTCTAGTTCAAGTTTACCATTCAATTTTGGAAAATTTGATGGTAATGAAGCAAGTTACGGTGGACTTAGGTCGGTCGGACCGTAAGCAAGTTATGGTGGACTTAGGTAAGACCTAACTGTATTGAGAGACCAACTTTTGACATTAGTTGCTCAAGTGTCCAGAAATTCTACATTTTTATCTCAACTTGTTGCAGATTCCGGACACATTTCTAGAACAAACTGTTTCTGGTGTCTTTGTGGACTACTGATCTTCCGCTGATATCTGCTCTGATTAATTTATAATCAAACATGACATCTTCCACTCAAATAAACAAGCTTTATCTTCCCTTCGATATAATTGAAAATTTCCTCGTTGCGGTAAAATATAATTCCATTCGTGTGCTTGACAGGATAATGGCGTATTGGCCACCCTTCTCCTTACTCAAGATGATCTTCAGGTACCTCGGTCAAAAAGATTTTGTCAGTTTGTTGTTCACATTGATATTATATATTTTTGTTATCCTGACAACTGTTGGAGTGTTGGTATGCCCCTATAGGAGGGGGATGACTAATACGTCATTGGGGTATCCGGACGCTACAATGAAGAATCCAGGTATGCCCCTTTAAGAGGGGGATGACTAATGCGTCATTGGGGGAATCCCTAAGTTCTAATGAAGAATCCAAGTATGCTCCTTTAAGAGGGGGACAACTAATACGTCATTGGGGGGCATACTAACAGCTAAAGGTGTAATTAAGCTAGTTAAATATACTTAGGTTTGGCAGTGGCGACGACTGGTGATCAGGAGGGGACAACTCCCATGTGCATTCATTGGAAGAGAGCAACCCCTAAGGGTACTCAAACCAGGAGAGAACAACCCCTAAGGGCACCTACAACCAATCTTACCGCCCGATTTACATAACATTGGCAAAACTCTCCCACCAAAGGGGACCAAATTATATTT
>JAOQGN010299187.1:0-15490 GCA_027564295.1 Himantozoum antarcticum
TATGAACTCTTTACCGTATGAACTCTTTACCGTATGAACTCTTTATCGTATGAACTCTTTACCGTATGAACTCTTTATCGTATGAACTCTTTACCGTATGAACTCTTACTGCATGAACGTTTACCGTATGAACTCTTTACCGTATGAACTCTTTACCGTATGAACTCTTTATCGTATGAACTCTTTACCGTATGAACTCTTTACCGTATGAACTCGTTACCGTATGAACTCCTTACCGCATGAATGTTTACCGTATGAAGGCTTACCATATGACCTCTTACCATATGAAGTCTTTGCAATGGCTGCAAAATGTCGGGGACTTGAAATATCGAGCTACGAATTTATGGTTCTTCACTTCAAATACATTCTTCTGGCGAACTGCTCCTCGCCTTTGAAATTGACCACCAATCTGGCTATCGTCTCCCTCCATGCTGTGTACCAGGCTTTAGTAGTTCACACCTTTCGGTGGTAAGTGTGAATAATTAGTTTACTATTGTCTGCTGTAAGCCAATTACTGAAAGTGCAAAGAACTATAATACTAACAGTTCCTGAGCAGCATTCCAAGGCATGCTGTAAGTTGATCCCTTTTCTGGTTACCTCGAACAACTTTAGAAATACGATTTCTGTTGAAAATATATCTTATTCCTATGCAGCTAATTCCTGAAAAGCAGCTAATCATGACTGCATAGCTTTAAAGCACGGAGCTTTTATAAGCGCATATCTAGGCCGATTATATAATTAAATACGGACAGGAAGAATAATAATAACTAATTAAATTACTTGTATGATCCTCCACAAAACTGTCCAACGGTAGCTTCAGCTGACTAGCCAATGGGTATACTATGTATAATTTCAAGTGCACTTCGGCTATTTTCGACCGTTCAACCCCAAGATCAATTGAACGATTTGTCCATCGTCTCTGGGAGAAGAGACATGCAATATCAAATGTTTGCATCTGGCTTTGGCTTACCACCCTTACCTGTCCTGTCTATAATTAATAGAAACGCTGAATGTATCTTTATCTTGTATACCCAATTATATTGCCCTTCTCGACTCTGTGCAAACTAGTTCCATCTACGTTGAGCTTATGATATCTGATATTCTGTCATCAGTGACTACAATAAATTATAATTCTAGGCCTATAATAAGTTTTTCACTCTATCCCTACTCAGTTTTCACTACACCCTCTATTAGAGACTAGTAAGTATATCCTATTAGACCTTATTTCAGGCTACGTCATCGCCTGATGTTTATCGCCTGATGAAATTTATAAGTGCTTGTAATTACAACGACACTCACTCACAATAAAGTATCAATCGATTGGCAAAGATTTGATAAAGATAATGATAAAGATTTTTTTCAATCCATGGTATGGATTCCATTTTATTGCCCCAGCCTCCAAAGTGGCAAAGTGAAGCGGCAAAGTGAACTACCACTGTAACCTGTCATAATTGGTAGGTGTACTGTTGTGTCTAACCCCTTCATACCTGACATTCATCTTATTGTGGTTAGTTTGGCAGAATACCAAACTGTGATTCTAATTTAAACAGTAAACACTACAGACACTACAGACTTACTACACACTTCATGATAATGACACTTCCAGAAAATGCAGTAAAAATAATATCATACAGAAAGAAAATACAGACATCATAGAGTTCCCATAACAATTCATTATCCATACTCATATACAAGTGCTACATGTTCAGAGTGGCAATCACTAAACACAACAGGCTAGTCTGGGCCCATGCCACACTGGGAGTTTGCTCTCTGGGCTGGGTTGATGAAGCCTCACCCCACGCCTCGATCACCGACCGGGGCATAACTCCCAATTGCAGGTGGCTTGGTAAGCCAGGCTAGCAATAGGCACATCTGCAACCAACAACATGATGTTGTAACAACAGTTGCACAAGGTAATGAAAGCGGATCAATGAGTGAGCCCTATGGATTTCATCCATAGGGCTTCCGCAGTCAAAGATCTATGAATGCAGCGCGGTTTCTGATCGAGGAGTTGGGGTGAGTGGTGGGGGTGGGTTTGTTCGACAGCTAATACAGCCAATACAAGTGCCATCGAGAACAAGTTACAGCTGATAATCCTCAACAAAGGTGATGCACAGTGATATTTAGGCTATAATAAGAACGTTACTGTAACCTACTAAAACAACTACTAAATATTGAAACTCGGCAAAGTGCAGTTATCAACTGCAATATAACAGTTGGTACTTGCATGTATTAGGCTTACAACATGTCTTTGTCATTGCTGTTGCTACAACGAGTTAATGCAACTGTTACTAACTACTAGTGTTGAATCTAGTGTTGATCTGTAATGCCCCACAGCCACCCCTTAACAACAACTAGATTGTGGGTGGGAAAGAAACTAGAGAAGAAATTCAACTCATTCATCTACTTTCTTTTCATTCATCGCCCACCTCCCACCCAAAATGACTGTGTAATCCATGCTGTGCTATTTTACTGCTAATGCACATCTGAACTGTGTGTGGATTGGAATCCATGTCTATTCGAAAATTGTTGTTTGAAAATTACTGAGAACCTAAGTAACTAGACGGGGGCAAGTATGTGCACCTATAAAACCCCAAACCACAATATAGAAACAGACTATTTCCAAGTGTAATTTTCCAAGTGTCAGTATTCCATGGATTGTCACCACAATAACTCTCACTAGGGTCACTACTTACATACTCAGTCAGACTAAACAGAGTAACTTACTGAAGTAATTACATGTAGTACTAGACTACTAGTAGAATAGTATTATAATAGTAGTCAATACACATTCAGGCTCTGAGTCAGGGTCGCACTCAAAAAATTGTGATGTAGTGATTGTCCTAGCTTGATATAAAATTATCATGATATAGTGATACTGATAGCAAACTAGATACAAAATTGATTGGCAGTGCATACGATTTTAATTTCAGTCCAAAGATAAAGATGAGAATTGAGATAATCACTGATCATTCTCGTAGGTACTTCTATTCAAATTTTTTCTAGTTCTGCTCTACTTCTATTCTAGTTTGAGTTTTACTTTTAGATGGTTAGTGATAATGGGGTGATGCTGATACGATAGTGATAGGTGATACTGATAGCCCGTACTGCATGCACGATGCTGTAACAAGAGTCGACACTAGAAGAAGGCATACCTTTGAAATGTGATAAAATATAGCTTATTTGTGTATTCCTCCAGCAGTTCGTTTGTGTACAGGATTTATAGGATTCCGGATTTAATCCTTTATAAATGTTATTGTACATCCAAAGAAAAATGCAGAATGACAATATTAACATGCAGGCACCGTGACAAATTTACCCGCTGTCGGTGGCTTCCTGTTTGTTCAATCTCCCATCATTGGCTAATCCTAACATTCAAAGGGCACTTATTGGCCGTCAAAAGGTACTCTTTGGCGAGCGAGGGGGAAACGCGCTTAGTTTCCGCAGTGAGGACTACAAATTTTAATTATACTTGGATAAATCCTCCTTGGTTGGTTCTCATGTCAATGATTTTGGGGGCGTTCTCTTACAGAGTTGCTACGCAGCAAAACAACGTGTAAAAACTCACAATCTGAGCACGTGTGCCAATTCCTTATTAGGTAAACGTAAACTTTAAACAGTTAGCACTACGCCCGCAACACCCTTTCAACTAATCTATATAAGGAATTAATATTATCACGTGCTTTGGGAAACTAACTTTTATCAATTGTCAAACCTTTGTGGGTATATAAGCAGCGATAAAAATGAGTATTGTCATATTTCATGGAAATGCCTTTGTAGCAATAACAAGCCATTATTAATATATATACATACCCTGTCACCTTGAAACTTGCCAACACCAAAATGTCACTTGATGATCATGACCGTTGTCTTGTACCATTAGGAGCAGTGGAAGTTGTGGGCCGTCCTAGAGGAAATGAATTGAGAAAAATAAAGAGTGTTTTGAGAAAAGTGGATAGACACGTTGATTCCAAAGACACAGAGATTCCAAAGAGAAGGTCTCTTATCTCGAATGGTAAGTAGTTACAATTTGTATTTAAAATAATAATACTGATTTAATGAGTGATTACCCGACGGCTGACAATAGTACTTTCTGGTGTTCCTGTATATTTTATTAAAACCCATCTTCAGGGTGTAGCCCCAAATACTTATTGGTACTAAAAGTACCAATAATCGCTAAATAAAGATTGCCTGTTTACAGGCGTTATTGTATCGTAGCGTTTATTATCATCATAGGCATATATACTAAGTATATATATATACTAAGTATATATGCCTATGATTATCATACATACATGTACATGTACATGTATATGGTTATATTTGTTATTGGGGAGAGAACTCCCAGTTTGATGGAATGCTTATATATCAGCTAGTAGTTAATTTCTAAAAATTCTAATATATACTATGTTTTGCATTAAAAGATAAAGCACTATGTAACCAAGGGTCAAAGACAGATATGCCGCAACCGCAGTTGAGACTGTTCAGTGAAGCAGATGCATTAAGCAATATGGTACTGGTTGTGGAGGATGTTGACCTCCATGTACACAAAGAGGTGGGCAGCTAACAATTACTACATGTATGTTGTGTGTGCCAGACTCCCAGCCAAATGTGTTGATATTGATAGATTGATATATTGATTGATAGATTGATTAATTGTTAATCGTTCATAATACAATAACAAAATAATTTCTATTCTATTTCCATCCATTCTATTCTTCATGCTAGTTCAAACAAATCCACCATCCATTGGGCATTATGTATTATATGTTGTATCGGGTATCAGGTTATATATTGGGTATGATATGGTGTATATCCCTCTATTTCAGTGGTTAAAACATCATTGGCATATATTATATAGCTACATTTTTCAGCCACTAATTGTTGTTTTGTTACACACAAATCATCAGTGGACTGAGATCTATTTCGGCTACACAAGAGTGTATTTAGAACAAGTATAATAATGATACTAAACGTTCAACTAAAAATTAGAATTGTGCATAATGAATGCTTCTTGACCTTAGTGGTCATGTTATATCATTATTAGTTTAATTGGCAAAGAAATACTGTCTGCATGATGAAAAGCGGGATTCAAACCCAAAGAGAGCATATGTTTAAAATAATTTACAAGCATATTATACTTAATATATTTATTTATGTTGAGAGATGGCTCATAAAAGTATTCCTCCATTATTATTGCTGGAAGCATTATTGTGTACAATTATCTCACTTTGCTGATTTGCAGCAACATCGAGCTGATTAACCAACATAATATCATTGTGATTAAAATTGATTGCAATATAAAATTTACTTTATGGGAGTCAGTTATCTTTTATTTTGCAGATTCTTGCCAGCTGGTCTCCCGTATTTATGGCAATGTTCTCAAGCACATTTATTGAAACCCAAAATAATAGAGTCATTATGGCTGGGAAATCACTTGCTGATGTGAGGCTACTATTAAATTGTATATATCCACCCAGTGCTCACAGTGTTACCGGTGAGTACTGGACAGATTGCTTAATGGTAGAACGCTCGCCTCCTGGGTACGCGGGAGACCTGGGTACATGAGATAGAAGCATAGGTTCCGTTGGGCCAGGTATACTCGAAAATAGAAATAATCTCTGTTTGTCTATTTTTGTCATTAACAGAAATTTATGTATGAGATTATTTTACAATTAAAAATCAGGATCAAGGATCCTGGATCATTTGATCAGAACAAAGCAGAGCAGAGGCGGGTACAGAGTCTGAGTTGATGGCATGTCAGTGGCATTAAGTTAGAATATTTGATAGCGATAATACGTTTTGTTGAGAACTTCATAATTCATAATTCAAGAATTAGCTTCTCGCTGGAATTAATTCAAGAATTAATTTCATAATTCGGATCATTCTAAGGTATAACATAGGCATAATATTGCATAACATAGTACAACTGAGCACCATCAAATTCCCCAGGTTGTGTTGTGTTTATTGATAACATAAGTAAAACGTATATGTAATGCACGTCACACACCATATATGGTGTTGCCTCTATTAATAATTTCAAAGCGTGAGTCATGTATGTGGAAATTTATATAAATTTGTTAATGAATTACAATTGCGTTATGCTATTCATACACTCGTAAACTGCAATAAAAGAACTTTTGTACCTGCTTTATAATAGTTGACCATTAGCTATTTTAAGCACTCAGTTGGTGAGTACATGGTATTTTGATTGCGGAGTCATTCAGCTCACCCAACTGGCAACCCATAGTCACGGGAACTCCAATGAGTGGATCGACACGCGTGCGCGATCCGAGGCGTTGGTAGAGCAAAGGGGAGAGAGGACCTACTTTTCCAAATCCACAAATAATATTTCAGTCTATTTGTTCCTTACCAATTTGTCATTCTCCAGTTTTTACGTGATACGTTGTTGCATAACATGTAAATATTTTATAATTTTCCTATTTTGTAGAAGAAATATTACAAGAATATAGTTTATCACAAGTATACGCTTTCCACACTGGTTGTTACAATTTTCTTGATTAGAAGCCAAAGGTCCAATGCTCCCCACTTTGCCAGGATAGGGGGTCCAAGCAACTGTACCTCTATCTGCCAAGGATGGGCGGTATTCATGAATCCGTCGATTTTCACCATAGGATTTGTGTCCATCATCAACCAATCATCTGCAAGCAACGACATAACGTTCCTTTTGAATTGCAAAGGATCTTTGTGTGCTTCATAACAGGGTTACTGATATACCCCGTCCTCAACAGACTGGGATACACCAGCTTGGAGGCCCTACCCTGGCAAAAGGTGGGGGGGGGGGTGGCATTGGACCTTCGGCTTCTAATCAAGGAAATTGTAGCAACCTGTGTGGAAAGCTTATACTCGTGATAAACTCCATCTTCTTGTAACATTTCTTCTACAAAATAGGAAAATTATAAAACATTTACATGTTATGCAACGATGTATCACATAAGAATTGGAGAATGACAAATGGTAAGGAACAAATAGATTAAAATTTGTTTTGTGGATCTGAAGAAGTGGGTCCTCTCTCCCGCTTTTTCCCTACCAACGCCTCGGATCGCACACGCCTGTCGATTCACTCATTGAAGTTTTCGTGCCCATAGTATTGCCTCAGTTGCTTGTCAGGTTTTAAAACGTTGACAAGAGGATGGTGGCTTGTCACCTATGGCATTGAGGAGTTGTCCATTTGCTCCCCTTTCTCTCTCTTTATATGCTTTACCGTTCTTTCTCTGGAGAAGATGAAAGGTAAAGTATATAAGAGAGAGAAATGGGAGCCAAGGGACAACTCCACAACGCCTATGTTGTCACCCCTTCAAGCGAGTTTACTTTTCATTGACTTTTTCAATCAGTTAATTTTACTGCCAATGTCGGAGCTGGATTTTCACACTGATAAAGGAGTAACTTGATCTCAGATGTTACTTTCCATTGAAATAGTTAATTTAGTTATTTCAAATTTTGTTGAGCTTTTTTTTATCAACGATGAACATGTATCTTCTGCACAACAACGACAATTTAATATTATTTATTACAGATGATAACGTGATGACACTGCTGCCATTGATAGAGGAGTATGACATCATTGCTCTAAAAACTAAGTGTGAAGACATCATATTGCGGCAGGAACCAAGTCTAGATATAATGCTGATTGCACATGAATTTAACATGCCTCGAGTAATGGAAGGAGCTATACAAGCATGCTCAGAGCTTCCGTTATCCTGCATAGATCATAAAGTCAATCACGAAATAACTGACCACTTTCCAGAGCACTATATCATGGAACTGTACAGGTAGCCAGCAAATTAATGTTGCATATATTATAGTAAAATCAATTTCCTAATGATACTATTCTATTGTATATTCTAGCACTATATCTGTGATGTGCCGGTGCTTAAATTTTCCATACGATATCATCATTAGCCTGAGTTACCAAGCCTTCCGGGTGTGTGAGGATCTTTCTCCTTACGCAAGCGGAAGTCTTGGAAACCCACTCTATATCGTTATCAACGATTTTACTATTGGAGAGGCAGAGGTTATCTAAGGTGAATGCTCGATGATAGTTGGCATAATTGTCAATGTTGGACTGCATATGCCAACACACAATATGTGCATATGAGGTGTCAACACATTTAGTATCAATATTGACCTGACCTAACACTAATCCAACCTAATTTCCGTAGGGTATATTAAAGCAACGAGTTGAAGGAGGGAGGAGTGGATGCTTGTGGGATTTCCTTCTTCTATCTATGACACTGGCAGGAAGTTGTCTTCTCCCAAAGTGCGCAACATTGAAGCTCTAAGCATCGCTACTAAAGAGTTATCGTCCCTCCCAAACATAACCATAGAGTTACAGGGGACGATAACTCTATAATCACTACTAACTGAGCATCGTTATTCTCGTTATACTAGCGGCTATCAGCTTCTACCAAATAATTTTATGATTTTGGAATGACCAACATCTCTATTTTTAGGAGTAGTATATGTTGCAAAATTAGCTGATAAAATTATTGAAGTAAACATATTATGGAAATATAAATTTTGTTTAAATCAAAACTTTGAAATTCATCAATATATTATGGCGATAGGCAGAGTCACGTTCATTTTTTTCTGCATTTTCCTTTAAAAACAGACATTAACAGGCCACCTCCATCTTTGGAATATGGCCATTTTAACACATGAACATCCAATCAATCGCCTTTTCACAAAATATTTTGTTGTAGTTCCTTCACAGAGCTCCTAGAGGTACAAATAACTAAAACGAACCAATTGTTAGTAAACAATATTTTCGAATGCCTTAGGGCGTGCCCATAGCGATGTATTTGCTTAAATCTTTCAATGAAATGTTACAATTAGGTCTTAACATCAGGGGTGGATTTAAGGGGGTGCCCAAGGAGCCATGCCCTCTTCCTTATAAGAAAAAAAAGTGAACTGACAATCACCAACGAGAACTATTACAAAAAAGTAGGAATTATCCCCCTTATAAAGAGGACAACTTCAATTTTTTCAGCATCTGGTTCAGAAACAGCTACATGTATAATGCATATGTTTTATTGGTCTTGCGACTTGCATGATCCCGTTACTGTTAGCTGAAATTGAGTAGTGAATTTACAGTCTACAGCAGACTTGCAGTCTACTATTTGTTATAGTTTTTTCAGCGTTATAGTTTTCCCCTTCTTTCCATTCAATATAATATAATAATAGTAAATAAATAATATATTTTAGCTTTAGTTATACATGTATTACTAAAGTCTCTTCATTTCTTCTTCAGGTAAAGATTTCCCTAGCAATACCAATAAACGAGTTTTATTTTATTAGAAAACAAAACTCCTTAGTCTAATTGAGTGAATCAGTTAGACTTAAAAGTGAATGATGATTATTTTATAATCAATATTTACATCCCAGGTCTAAAGGAGTAACTCAATTAATCACATCAGCATCATAAAAATATCATAATGTAATACTAATAATAATAATTAACATCATAATTATTATATTGTACAATATAATAATTATGTTGTTAATTATTATGTTTATTATTATTATTAGTATTATATTATGATATTTTTATGTTGCTGATGTGATTAATTGAGTTAACTCCTTCAGACCTGGGATGTAAAATCCTTGTTCAGACTGGTAGAAACTCTGTGAAGAGAGAACCTAGACCTAGTAACTACTACAAGGTCATACTGTACTAGCAAGTATCATAGTATTAGCTCTGGTGGTACCCTAGCAGTAGCAGCAGCAAAAATATCATCCTGGTTAAGCCTAAGGCAAATGACAAGTCAGTGGAGAGCATATAAATTGTTTGATTAATTAATTAAATAATAAATTCTTATTATTTTTAGTGAAAAATAATATATAATACTAATTATTTCAATATAAATATTAATATGTTCATATATTTATATAAATTAATAATAAGCGGGGACTCGCCTAAAATAAATTTTCGCCGCTCCGCACCAATAGTTGTGGCTCCCCCTTACCTGTTTCTGCAGCCGCCCCTGGTTGTAGGTCTTTGCTCATTTATATTTTCTCTACGGACTACACACCCTGCTATTGTACCCACTGACCCGGATTAATGTACCTATTATGTGGTGTGGTGTGTGATCATTTGCGTACCCACTCCCAGTCCCTACTCGGCAGCTCATTGATGGCTCAGTGTTTGTCTGCTAATTGCTATCCTTTCTTCTGGTAAGTAAGTAATTTTGTGCGTGTTAATTTGTTGGTATGCAGAAATTGCTGTCCTCTCAAAAGGTTATCCCAGCGACTGATGGCACCTGCCAGATATTATATTTTCAAATAATTGTTTGATATATCTTACCGATATAATTGGCTAGTGCACATTAATGACATTATTTATTATAGATTTATAGATTTAGCCCTAAAGTATGCCCCCTCTAACCCTAAAGTATTCCCCCTCTAACCCTGAAGTAAGCCCTCCTCTTATAGGGGCATGCTTGGATCATCATTGGAGATAGACTACGCTTTATGTATGCCCCCAATGACGTATTAGTAGTCCTCCTCTTATAGGGGCTTACACGGATCATCATTGGAGATAGACAAAAATGATTTTCTGTACAATTTCAATGCTGTAAATGAGTTTATGAAAAGCAATTTTCTGGGGATTTCTTGCCATTTCAAATATGCTGTGGAGAGACTACAAAACAGACGACACTGCACATCAAATACATTTCTATACAACCATGTTGATACTTGATTGTCAGAAAGACACAAAAATAGCAATTTAGTACAATAACAGTAATACTAACTAATCAGTGTCGAGCATCATACGGTAATTGTACTTGGCCATACTTACACATTAGACACTTACACATTAGACACTTACACATTAGACACTTACACACTAGACACTTACACATTAGACACTTACACATTAGACACTTACACATTAGACAAGCACAAAAACTTGTCTGGGTAGTAGGACAACTCAGGTACAATGCAAAATATAGCAGCACTTTTAGCTGAAGGTATACTGACATGGTAGAACTGACATGGTAGAACCGTTCTGTACAGATATGCTTCCTATGCAAAGGCTTTGGTGGAGTTGCGACACTATCGCAGTAAGTGCACAAATGCAAACACATGGTATATTATATATTATATATATATATATTGTAATATGGTTTAGGTTTGCGTGACGTATTCGGACAGCGCCTGTGTTCTGAAGAGGAGAAAAAATGAACGGCTAGTGTCCAAATGCTATAAAACATCCAATTTATTGGAATTTCCAAGTATATTATCGAATGGTAATACTGAATGCTCATGAAGCAAACCACAACTATTCAATTTGATACATTTATTTGAGGTTTCCGAACGGTGTCACTTCTTGTTAGTAGGCTACATACAGCGTATGAAATGGGCTAGAAGGTCGCAGTCTGTTGCAAAATCAAACAGCTTTCAGACGGAGTATGTGCTAGTTTGTAATTTGCCGTTCTTTGAACGCGTCCATTTTACGATTATTTTTGATTGTTTGAATTTATTTCATATATTCATTCATCTTTGAACAGTCGTTCCTGAATGTTCATGTTGTGCAAATACTCCTAATATCTGCTACCCCATTATGGCACTTTAGTCTAGTTGTCAGTTGTCACTATATTTGCTCGCCTAGCTTACTGGTCCACACCGAGTTTTCTTGGTGCATTGCAACAACCCTGACACTCTTGTAACCGAGCAATTTGTGTAATAATACAGATATAATAGTGGTTGCATTTATAGTTTATACAATGCTACACGTATTTATGACTCATGAAAGCAGTGTTACATAACAGATAATCATTTTTTCCACAATTATCTGTCCGTCTTTACTTGTCCATTTGGAGCATTTGGTCAGTGCCTGTATCAAAGCGGGATTTCAAATGGAGGCGTGTCAATTCCAGAAATCTCTGTAAGCTAATAATAAATACATGTATATAGTTAATTTATACTACATTACATTCATGTATATAACTTACATTACACTCCTAATCTAATAGTATGAGTTGCCTGTTCACTTTTACACCACGACTACCAATAGTAGCATAACCTTTCGCTGGGCATAGTAGTAACTCCTAATGCGTTTTCCATTTCTTTTGTCTGGAAAGTTTAGTTTTACCAAAAAAAAGTGAAACGTATTTGCTACCTCGTACCAAGCTCAGCGAAACAGACCAAGGATATTCTACCATTGGTAGTTGTGTAAAATTGGATGAGCAGCGCAACTCAGACTTTTAGATTAGAACAAATCTTGTTTCTAAATTACTGGTTGAGAGATGACAATTCCTAAATGATATTAAATGTTTTTAGTTTAACATAAACCCAAACATAAAATTTTACAAATAATCAGGGCAATCAAACTACAATTACACCACAATTTGTTGCATAATTATGTTGGAATTATAAATTGTATTTAACACACGTCGCAAGGCGTGTAATCTACTTGCATTTTACAATATCACCAATTTGCGGTAGATGTCATTCTGGTTATTAATCTAGAATGACTAAATATTAAACTTCTAAAATCCTATTATATATCCTGTACGTCGTAATCTACTGTTGGAAGATTATAATTATATATACTCACTGCATCTACATATTGGGCATCTGTTTGAATCTAATGCAAAGCCATTTGGACACCATATGAAGCACATTGGACCGCGGCACCCCATGGCTCGGCCAATTTCTCCTCCAATGACTGCCGAGTTTACTAGTTGTATAAAAAAAAGTATTTAAACTAAATACAAATAAATTAACCAATGTTACTTTACTTTGGATGTTTGATATTTGACCTGCACAACTGAATTTCCAACATACTGCTTTGATAAATGTTATGTCCAAACTGGTTTATGTGGAATATAGCAGCTGGTAGATAACAGAGATCTGCTATCCATACTTCACTGTTGGCGACTGCCACCTAGAAGTTTATTTCACCCATCAGTGACATCCTCTAGCCTAGGGCAATTTGTGTATGAACATCAATACATTCGTATGTAATCATAAAATAGCTGATGCCAATTTGACCGTTTATACAACCCGATCATATAGAATTCTAGACATAACATGTCAATTGATGGAATCTGGACTGTTTGTAATTGTTGTTTCGTAAAAAAGTGTTTGAAGATTGTGGTTGGTGTTTTGAATTGGGGAAGTGGGGTTATGAAATTCCTCCTCGCATATTGCCTAAGTTGTCTCACCCGCGGACACTCTTGTTTTGAAACTGCAGTTCCAAACAGTCCCGGATTCGAATTGATACTATAGAAACTATTTCCAGAAGCGTATACACATGCAGAGTTGTCTTTCCATATTTCCGTAAGGACTATTACCTGTTCAAATCAATGGCTGCTGTTACTAGGAATATACTTTGAACTGTCGTTAATAATGCTGTTGTGATATTTTACTTACCGACAAAGACCATGGCCAACAGGCCTACCAAAATAGCCTGGACTTTCATTGTGCTGAGATGATGTTGCTGGTTGTAAATGGGCTGCTATGTCCAATATTAACGACTTTTAATCTGTCACATCACATACTGTGCCAGCTGGTAGTTCACATCTAAGGCTCATATTAAATACGGAGGAGGGTTTTATCCCCACTGAAACACATCCACGATCTCGTTATCAGTTGATGTAATTTGCGTGGGATTTGTGATTGTAGGCTATAATCACCCTAGAATCATAGAAGCTATCAAAGATCCAAGGAACTTGGTAAATATATTCTGTAAACGGATGTTTCGAACGGATGTTTCGAACGGATGTTTCGAACGGATGTTTCGAACGGATGCTTGGAACGGATGTTTAGAACGGATGTTTGAAACGGATGTATGGAACAGTTATTTGACGAAGGGGTGGTATGACTACATGTATCGTGAATTATTTGCGTTATGACTTAGTGTGGTTGATTTTCCTGTTAGTATAATATAATCACTTGCCCTCATTATTTTATGAAAAAAGTTTTGTAAAAAAGCGGTAAATAAAAGTTCTGGGGATACCACAGTATGTTGTTATTGCAAAGATGGAAACACTGGTTATAGCGTAAATCTCTCAAAGTTGAACCCTAGATCATTTTCTACAAAAGTGCTTAGATGCATTTCAACAGGCCAGCGCCACTACACACATCACTGGTATTTCACCGCACAGCATACTAGACTATATATTTTGAAATGTCACAACAACTAATACACAATGTTTCATTCTATCATAACCAAATCTACATGTACATGTAATAAAGCAATGTTTGCAAAATTTAGTTGTCTGTAAATCGAAAATTTAATTTTACAAAAGGGCTTATGAAAATTTCAACTTTCTTCGTTCGTTGATACAATTATTGTGTTTTGAATGTTACTGTAATAAATGAACCCGTTTATTTTATATTTACTAGATAATTTACTGCATTCTTACATTAATTGTTTGAATGCATATTTCCCTATTTATTTCAGGCGAGACTTGTCAACCGACCAGCATTAGGTTTGGTGCCTCCTGTTGATTGGATGGAACAATTGAATGAAGGATTAATGAGTGTAGCTCCTGCAGGATTAACTGGTGTGCAGACTATGATGTGTGGGGCATGTGCTAATGAACAGGCATACAAAGCCGCTTTCATACATCACCAAGTAAGTACACCCAATCACGGATGCTACCATTAAGCCTGATAAATGAAAAGGGTTCTTTAAACGCAAGCCTCCAGGTGATCAATGAAGCTCTGACTCCGATGTCTTTGCTGCAGCAGCGGCGTAAAAATCTGTCCCAGCAGCACGAGGCTAGCAGCCAGCAGCACTTCTCAATTTTATGTTGTAGAGAAATTTATTGGCTTTCTAATGGTGCAACTCTCACCTTTTTAACTCTCTATGTATATTTTAGTGACACAACCACTAAATTGCAATTTTACAGTGTTTTTATCAAGTTAAAATAGAATTTTTTTCTTGAATTAAGATGTAGGGTGTAACATTGAAAATATTTGATAGAAATCTTTTGTTACATGCGCCCCTGCTTTGCAGATAACTCGCGTAATTACTGCGAGCGCTACAATTACGAATTACACCACCACTGCTGCTATATTAATGTACAATATCTTTGATTATTACATTTTTACCAAGTTTGTTTCTATTTACTAAGTTTAGTTTGTGAATTTTTGATTAATGTTAGTCCAGCATCGCTTATATTAATTATTGTTGTCACAATTATCTCTTGAATGGGTTGATCAAATAGTGATTTTAACTTTTATTAAACTGGAGTTTAAGGGACCTTTATACGTTTTTTTAAACCCTTACCCTATTACCATTACCCTGTTAAACCTTGAAAGCCCCTGAACCTTTTTTGTTGTAATTTCAAATGTCCATTGCACACAAAAGCAAGCATCAGGTGGTCATGGTCAATATATAGCTATACACTATAGCTATAGCTATAGGTATACCTATACATGTAGCTATGTGTGCTTATGCCCTTTTAGCAAGTGTGCTTGTTTTGTATTTATATCAATATTCTATTTTTTCTAAGTA
>JAOQGN010299298.1:0-15489 GCA_027564295.1 Himantozoum antarcticum
CGCACACCCCCACCCAACCTACAAGTAGATTCAACTTATAGAGAATTTAGTTGTGACCATTTTTCATATTTGTTTCAAAGTTCTAGCTCTGATACTTCTCTCAGAATATAGATATTAAATGAGCCATATAAAATTTTGAAAATTAAGTACGGCTAACCTAAAAAATAACTCCGTAGTGAAATAGTTAACCTTATTTATTTATTAACCTTAGTTATTTATTAACCTTATTTATTTATTTAGTTATCTCTATAGTAAAGTTATTCCTATGCAAAATAATACCCTACCACTAAACCACTTTAATTAATCTTAACCCCATGATCTTCTCTATTCTAACAGTCAACCATAGAAACATAGTTATTCCTACCCACAACAATAACATAATTTTTGGCCACATTTCATTGGCGACAATGCCAGCATCAAAATTGGTTGGATACACATTTAGCATTGGAGTTGTGTACTTATTTTTTCCAAAAGCATAAATATACAAATGATGGAATTATGCTCTCCACCGTTTGGCCCGATCATTGCTATCATACTATAAAGAAAAATGTTTGGTGCTCCAATTTCGCTTTTGAGAGTGAATAAAGACAACATTATTTATTGTCAAATATATCATACATGTATATTATTGAAGTGGGCCTTAAACTCCAAAATAATAGTATTGCTCGTTTATTCACAATGTAGTCCTTGCTCACAGAATTTGGATTGCTCCTTGCTATACACAGCGCAGCATCAAAGATACATACAGTTCATAACGAATCCAAATCATATACACATTCATCCCAAATATACTTAAACATGTACTTCTACAGTGTACATCTATATTTACATGTATGTCCATATTCCCGTTGTTAACTGCCCTATTATTGTACTAGGTACTAGGTACTAGGTACTAGGTACTAGGTACTAGGTACTAGGTACTAGGTACTAGGTACTAGGTACTAGGACTAGGTACTAGGTACTAGGTACTAGGTACTAGGTACTAGGACTAGGTACTAGGTACTAGGACTAGGTACTAGGTACTAGGACTAACAGTCTTAGCTTTAGCTTAGTGACCCATATTATAACACAAATAATTTTGCCAACTAAAAATAACCTATCTCAACATAATATTCTAAGGAGGCTTTGATGTTATGAAATACTTTGTGAACAAAATTAACACTAACTCGTTATTGAGCATAAATATATTTATCTAACTGTAATACAGACGATAAATTAACAGCGATAATAATTTAAAAATGCTCTTACAACCTATAATTATATATTAATTATAAATATAATTATAATTATATTATATTATATATTGTAAAATTATGAATAATATAATTTATAATTATATAACCTAATAACCGATACCGAAACCTATACCTAAACCTAATAACCTATAATTATAAAATAATATTGAATATGTTAATCCAATAACATAGCTATGGTACCAGTACCTGTTGTATTATTATCAACTCATTTATTTGTTGAAAGCTGACAATCCTATCTTAGAGAGGATAGACCAGATTAACTTTCGACACTGTGCAATATTTTATCCTGCTACCTAATATCAAACAGTATTTCCGATAATAACAATATGGAGAAACTAGTGAGGAAATGCACCTTATCAATTGATATACAATGTGATTCGGCGTATGAACCAATAATTGCCCTCTTTTGATACAAGTTTAAAGCTCTCCATTGTCCAGTCCAGGTTTTATTCTGTTACTACTAGTATTCTGTTACTACTAGTATTCTGTTACTACTAGTATTCAGTTACTACTAGTATTCTGTTACTACTAGTATTCTGTTTCCATCTTTTCATGTTGTCATGTTACCTGTCATCTTGTTTGGTTATCCGTCGCTATCCAATAGCACACAGTGCTCTGATACCATCGTGGTCCCTAACACTTGCTATACACTTCCTCTTTACTGATTTGTAGAGACAAAGTCCAAAAACTACGGTACCATCAAATTCTAGAAAACTGACAATGGGAACCCAATTCAAGGTAAGGCAAACCCCTATTGTACTCCAACTTTTTAAAGTTATAGGTTAAAATCCGTTTGTTGTCTCACAAGTGAGAAATATTGTGGCTGAAGCCAAGGCCGCCATATACGGCACCCAATTTGCTCTCAATTAAGGGCTGGAGCAGACCCAGGCAAATTTCAGGTTCAGAGCCTGGCCCAGAGGCCCAGAGGCCTAGCCCAGGTGCATTAGCATTGATAGCATGGAGTGTACCACAATCACTTGACTTTTTACAAATCAAAGAAAGTGGCACACATGGGAATGGAACCCGGTCACCAGCATGACATCCGTGTCCTAATCCCATTGAGCTATCCCTACTCCCTTTTATGCCAACTGAATTCCTAAATTGAATAATAATAATAATTTCAAAATGATACAGAAAAAATCCAGGATAAAGAATGCCATGTTTGAGAAGAGCGAAGAACAGTTCTACTAGAATATCAACGGAACCACGCAATACACAGGTGAAGTACCATCTATAGAGAAGTTCACAGACTTTTGGGGAAGCATATGGGAGGACGAAAAGAAGACAAGCAAACCGATTGGATGAAGGAGATCGGAAAGAGAGTAAGAGAAAAGGTAACATCAGTAGAGGAATTCCTGGTCACAGAGAACAACATTGCAAGCATTATCAAGAAAAGGAAGAACTGGACAGCCTCAGGAGTCGACGGCATTCAGAACTATTGGTGGAAAATCTTTAAAGTATGTTGGGGGCCACTCAGTAAGGTAATGAACAGATGGGTTTAGGATAATGCCACCATTCCTAAGTGGATAGCACTAGGCAGAACTGTTGTGCTCCCAAAATCTACAGACTTAACATCAGAAAAAGGCTACCGACCTATCAAATGTCTAAATATATCCTACAAAATATTCACTAGGGTTAGAGCTGTGCGATGCATCAATTCATTGATTCAAATCCAATTCTGCAGCAGTATCGATTCGATGGTTTTTGTTAACTGACAAAAACGATTTTTTTTTTTTAAATTTGCTGTAATAAAAAAAATCCAACTGAGAATAATTTCTGTTTTCTTATTTGCAACAAATATGGATACATATTTTGTTATTAATACTAAAAAAAAATTCTGAAAGTGGATTACCTTCACTAAAAAAATTAATATACTTTTATTCCATATATATCATAAAACTATAAAATAAAATATATTATATATTAAAACATGATTTAAAAAGTACATAAACATTTAAAAAATAAGATTTATAGCGTAGGCTTAATAAAAGATTGGTAGTGTAGTAAATATTGGGACCAGAAGTTTGGGTAGATTGTGTGTACAGTGATGTGGCTGCAATAATTATCAAAATTAACATAAAAGTTGAGCTTTCAGATGAATTCCCTTGCAAACATTTAGCTCAGTCAACTGGCTATTGAGGTTGACAATTGAGATAGCAATAGGTCGGCAGGTTTGATTGGTTTACTGAAATGCTGAAACCCAATGAAACGCAATGTAATCGTTGAGCTGCATGGGACTTTTCCATAGCCATAAAATAAAGTTGTTTTCTTTTTATATTATTGAGGGCATACAACTCCTGAAGTGCAATACCCATTGGATGTGTAGCCCATTACCCAATATGACCAATTGAATATAACTTTCTAAATGGTCCTAAATGTAATGCAGTAATGCTTGTGACCATCTTGTGTGCTGCTGAAAGTTAATTGAGGGTACTTAAAAAGGATTAGCATTTCTGTGACAGAATCTGTCCTGTAATTGTAATAATTCTTGGGTGTGTATTTGACAACAACTAATTATAATTACTCATCGGCTTGATATTATTTAAAAACTCGGTCCTAATCTTGAGAAGCAATGTCAGTGCTCGAAAATCCTCTGGGAAAGGCTACAAATTCTTGCTACTAATCTTGACTTTTGTGGTCAAGTTCTTGGTACTCGTATTGTTGAGGATTAAAACCCCTTGGTCACAGCTCTGATTACAATTGTAGAGTTTTTAGTTTATACAAAATAAAATGTTTGTCAATAAATAATTTATATCAGTAATCAGTATTTTATTGCAATGCAAATAAATAATGAAATATAAAAAGGAATCGAGAATCGAATACTTTTAAGTAGAATCGAATCAGGTTGTTAAAAATGTGAATCTCACAGTTCTAACTACATCTCTAAATATAGTCCATGTTAGTTGTTAGTATAGTATATATATAGTCCATGTTCATATTCCATTAAAGCATTAAGCTGATAGTACCATTAGTTTCAGTACAGTGTAAGGGAAAGAATGATATGTTGCATGACTACATTGGTAGTGGGTAGCAACTAATATTCTCAAATATCGACTTGGGCATTCTGAAAAGTCAACTTGGGCATTGTCATTTCAACTCGGGCATTTTTTGAGTCTTTGCTCAAAAAAAATTTACGCTGCGCGGGGCTTTTTTTCCCCAATATGCCCAAGTCAAATTTCCATCCCATTACGCCCCTGCCACAAAGGGCTTGGGTTCAGTGCCAGTTACGAGCGTTACTATTTTCACTAAAATAAATGTTTATATCACTGCAAGAACAAGAGTCACAACAGACTATATTGTTTGGTTGATTGTCAAAGAACATTGCTAGTAAACTCCGACATTCGAGTTGTGACCATGACTCAAGAGACTCCAGAAAGACTCTAGACTCCAAATGCACCAATAGCGTCAGTTGGACTTGAGTAACCACTACTATACGTTAGAGTATTGAAGCTACTAATACACAGTGTTGACCATCCAGATGATATTGGTTATCACTATGACTTCATATATATTCATAACCTGTAGAAGCCAGCACTTGGGCACTAGCATGGGTGTCACAGTTTGTCCCACAAAGCATATCAGCTGTACGATAAATACAGAGCTGTCTTCTCTTTGGTGCCACCACATTCCTCCACAGAAGAGTAACACAACACTAAGGGAGATAACTCCTAACAGGAACCTTGGAGGTGTCTACAATATAAAAGTGTATAGCAAAAGCAATGCTAAAACAAATAAAGCAAATAAATAAAAAAAGTAAAGCAAAAGCAAGGGAGATAACTCCAGCTGTTTGCTTTGTCTTGTTTATGTTTACGAGCTAGTCGAGGAACCCACGTGGCTTCCCGTAGTTTATCAGCAGATCAGCACACGGTGAGCATTAAGAGCTAGTCGAGGAACCCACGTGGCCTCCCGTAGTTTAGCAGCAGATCAGCACACAGTGAACAACTTTACGGTTAAGAATCCTGGTCAAGAAAATTGAGTAGATAAATTTTGACGGCAGCAGGAATGGAATCCAGGACCTCATGATCGAGGTGGCGCTATCTTCACCACTTGACTCTCTCTGCTCCCCTGGATAACATCAAACTACAGTCCACATCATTATTTTATAGCCCAAATTAGTCCCACATGTCTTGGGAGTTCTGAACTTTTGCTGGCAGCTGGAGCATGTCGCAGTCACACCAAAAAAGTAAAAGCCTACAATATGGTAACAGTTTGGGGACCACCCTACTTGGTGGAGCCTCAAACGATTACAAGATCTCAAGGCTATGCTTGGTTGTGACTTATGTCTGTTTACTCCAAGTGCGTCCCTGTTGCTTTCATCACAGAGCACACGTCAAGCCAATGATGTCCTCAGTTGTTGGAGCAACAGGACCAGTAATTTAAAAGAATGGTCCTTATTGTAAATCTGATGCCATCAATAGTGAACGTAGGTCAAGAATGAAAAGAATAGTATCCGTCTTCAGAAGAATTATCTCGTACAAGTGCCTGGTCCCATCTGAACTACTAGAAGCTTTGCCACAGCTTATAAACGTTTATACTAAATTTAGAGTTACTGCCGAATGACATTCGACCTCATTTGTCCTAGCTTCGACAGGTCTTTCAATATCATTCGGCAGAATTCGTCATGGCCATAAAAATGATATAATAACAAGGAAAAATATGTAACAATCTGTAACAATCTGTAACACTTTCTATTTACATGAAAAATATGATACCCTCATTGGCAAGTTCGTGCTTCAAAAAACAGCAGGTAAAGACTCTGGTGTTGGCAACGAGACAGCAGGTAAGACACTGGTGTTGGCAACAAATAATATATATAAATATTGACTAGTAGGTAAGAAAATACAGGCACAAAATTGCGGATTATGGTGAGTGACTGCGAGTTAACACGAGATAGTAAATATAGTAAAATAGATAATAATATATAGTTTATGCACATACATGGTCCTCTGCTTTGGTATACATGGTACATGTACGTTATGGTACGTGTACCGCGTACATGGTACGCGGTACACGCGGTATACACGGTATACATGGTCCTCTGCTTTGGTAGAGGGAAGGAATGGCAGCCATAACAATGTTATCAATTAATTTAGCTATGATGTGGAAAGATTCATAAATAATTGAGAAAAGGATGGATCCAATAAAATTCGCTAGTTCTACAAAAATTTCTCATAAGTTTTCTAAAAGGATTCCCTATTAGATTGGTAGGAAGTTATCTCACCTGTATGAGTCCGTATTGGCTGAGTGGACTCTGAGGGATGTTCTTTACTATCAGACTATCATATACAAAGTAGTAGAAGATGTGGATACCGTCCAGTATGAGAGCCAGAGACCAGACATAAGCCATCCTTGATATCAGCTTCCAAGTTAGAGAGTGGATAATGTTGGTGGAGAATTGCTGTCAATTACAGGTCACAGAGTTATACAAGGACGGGGTTACAAGATCACAGAGCTAAGGTTAATTCACACGTTCAGATAAAACTGCCCATAACAGTTCCAATCCTGCTCAAACAGGCTCCTGGATCGGGATCATCACAAAGTGCACATCCATACATTACGATCTGATCATAAATTCAAAAAGGATGCACTGAGAGAGATTGCAAAAGTGAAATCGCCATGTAAATCAAGTAGCCAAAGGAAGAAAGCTGATAAATAATTTTATACTGTACGGTCAGGGATAGTAGCGCGTATGTCGCAAAAATTGACCAACCAAATAGAGGATATTGCGACCTCTTCATCTGATCTCATGAACAAAGTTCAACTGTTTCGAACAGTGTAATCTGAGTAGATCAAATTTTTCTGCCAATCCGTTCTGCCCGTCATCGGAAATGAGCTCCGAACTGGCAATCAGAACATTGATCTGAACGTCTGGATGCACCTTTATAGAATAATATAATTATGATCACAATCAATAGGTTTTTAACGTAAAATATAGCCCCTTTTAAGCATTAACAAACATTATAATAATGTTTTGATCTACAAGCTGGATGGTAGCTGTTAATGAAACCAATTTCCGTGGACCAATTTACCTGTGAGATAAAAGGGTGAGTCGGAGTGGGTTTGTTAAATTAGATTTGTAGATTGTTACAGATTAGCACAGGACATGTTGGAAGTCCTTCGATATTTATTGTCCGAAACCGATGCACAGTATTTTAACTAATGATTGGAATGTGATTTCTTCAATCTTTGGCAGCGGATTTACTTTGTATACCTACTGAAAGAAATCTTTGACTAATTTTTGCTGATTTCGCTAATGGAAAATTCTCCAAAAGTAGATTCTGCCATTATTGAATTCCTTCAAAAGTTTTAGGGTTTTAGTAGTAAAATTTGAAGTTCATAATTTATTAAAAACAACGCTTTGCGTGATTTCAAATTTCTTTAGTTCACAAATGCAAACATAAAGTCCACCAATTCAGTTTTGTGCTGGGGATCTGCCAAAATTAAGCCTGCTAATAATCTCTCCCAGTAAGGCATAGTGTCAGGGTTGGAAAAATCGACAATTTGCGCAAAAATCGAATAAATCGAGTTTCTCGATTTAAATCGATTTTTTGATTTTATCACTTATCACAGATTTATTCACTACCAACCTAGGATAAAAGCTGTGTTTTGGCTGTACCATTGTCAGTCTAGAATATTATAATTGTATATTATTACTCATTAATCAATTTGTAAATACAACATGGTTATGTTTTGGAAAATGCATTACTTCTTTTACTATTCACTTATCATAAAAATGCTACATTTTTTTCCTGTAGCATAATTGTATTAGAACGAACCAGAAATCGCAAAAAATTGAATAAATAAAAAATCACGATTTTCCTTTGAAAAGATCGATTTAAATCGCCGGAAAATCGCTTCAATTAAATCGAATGACTTTTCGTGCCAACCCTGCATAGTGTGGGCTGTCTCCCAGTAAGGCATAGTGTGGGCTGTCTCCCAGTAAGGCATAGTGTGGGCTGTCTCCCAGTAAGGCATATTGTGGGCTGTCTCCCAGTAAGGTATATTGTGGGCTGTCTCCCAGTAAGGTATAGTGTGGGCTGTCTCCCAGTAAGGCATAGTGTGGGCTGTCTCCCAGTAGGGCATAGTGTGGGCTGTCTCCCAGTAAGGCATAGTGTGGCATAGTCTCCCAGTAAGGAATAGTGTGGGCTGTCTCCCAGTAAGGCATAGTGTGGGTTGTCTCCCAGTAAGGCATAGTGTGGGCTGTCTCCCAGTAAGGCATAGTGTGGCATAGTCTCCCTGTAAGGTATAGTGTGGGCTGTCTCCCAGTAAGGTATAGTGTGGGCTGTCTCCCAGTAAGGCATAGTGTGGGATGTCTCCCAGTAAGGTATATTGTGGGCTATCTCCCAGTAAGGCATAGTGTGGGCTGTCTCCCAGTAAGGCATAGTGTGGGCTGTCTCCCGGTAAGGTATAGTGTGGACTGTCTCCCAGTAAGGCATAGTGTGGGCTGCTCTCCCAGTAAGGCATAGTGTGGCTGTCTCCCAGTAAGGCATAGTGTGGGCTGCCTCATAGCCATGCCAGATGTCTGTTCAGCAACTATGTTTGGCTCACAATATTTACATAGGCATATATTATTGTAAGGAACAGCAATTGATGGAATCATACACAGCATTTCAAGCTTTTTATTTTGAATGCGCCAGGAGAAGCTGCTGTTGGAACTGTAATCTTGCAAGCCAGACATATATTGCCCTCAGTTTGGGTCCGGAGGGGAGGGTCTGGAGGGGAGAGTCCGGAGCGGAGGGTCCGGAGCACGCCCAGGCAAATTCCAGGTTCAGAGCCTGCAATAGGTTTCAAGCAATAGCCCAGAACCTGTGTTATAGATAGCCACTTTTTACATGAGCTCTAAATGACCTCTAAAGTAGAACAGTACTTACCTGTATGACTAGAACAACAGATATGATGAGTAGAGGTACTGCTGCCAAGTGTAGGAAGAAGGATATGTAGGATAAAATCTTTCCTAGTCTGGTAACTCCAATACCTAGCCTAGAGTTATCTATTGCACAACCAATAGTTACTAGTAGAGTAGGTAAGAGCACAGACATTGGAGCATCAGAGTTCAAGGTCATCTATAGGAACAAGATGATATCATGAAATAATAAGAAGTCAGTATCATAATGTCATATAAACTGGCTTCCTATTAGCACCTCTAAGTATTTGTTGGAGTTGTCTGTTGTCATGTCTTAGCACTCCTGTTTCGATTGCATTCGTAATATATACTTTGAAGTGCTCAATATTCTGGAGATGTCTGGTCGATCCACTAATTCTAGCATGTATTCCAATAGCGACCCGTGTGCATTTCAACCGTATATGGTGGGAAATCACACCGGCTACTGGCAATTGACCAACTACGTACTCATTTTACATTTTGGACAATCAAATGAGAGCAAAAACTAACACTACTTGGAAGTTTTACCTGTCACAGTGAAGTTATGACTTCATGGTGACACCTTCATTACCAAATGGGACCAACTTCACAGGAAGGTGACTCCAAACCAATACTAACCTTTGAACTGTGCAATGGGACTACCGTATAAGGTGTTGAGATCACGATAATTCGAGTAAAGTTTACTTATAACAACAACTCTTCCCAAGACAATACATTCTCGCTAAAAAGCCTCATAAGATTAGTGATTATCCCCCTCCCGTGCCTTGGTGAGAGTGCCGTATGACACATTAACATTTAGCTAACGCATAGTCACTTCATTTAGTAAATAATGACCTTTAGACAGTTTTGTCATTCAGCAAAATAATATTACGAAGACCACGCAATGAAGAGGAACCAACTATAAAACGCATGATACCTCACCACAGCTGTACAGTGTATTGTCCTGCAACAGTTGTTGTATATAAAACGCATGATACCTCACCACAGCTGAACAGTGTATCGTCCTGCAACAGTTGTTGTATATAAAACACATGATACCTCACCACAGCTGAACAGTGTATCGTCCTGCAACAGTCATTGTATATAAAACGCTGTACAGTAGTTTCTTTCACCTGTTAACTGAATAGCTGCTAATAGCGGGGGCCAATTTTTGCTTTCTAAAAATGACTGGATCAGGCCAAGTCCTAATGACATAACATTATTTTGGAGTTGTCTGTCTTGAGTGAATATGCCACTCAGCATGTAGTGCCGGTGGGGGACAGCTTCGAACTTGTGAATGCGAGGGGAATGTGAGTTTGTCAATATGAGAACAGAAATAAAGAAAAGGAAGATTTTCCCACTTTTCAGAAAGGCTTTAAACGCAATCTCTTGGCAGAAGGTAATTCCCACAGCATAAGTATATGGAAAATTACAATAGCATTCTGAGGATACAAACAGAAGGTGATGCCCATTCATTGCTAAAACTATTTATATTCCTAAAACTATTTTCACTGATTTGTGTGCTACGGCTACTATAATAATAATTATAATTATAATACTTTATTGATGAGGGGATTAGATAGATTAGAGTAGACAACTCTAACAGCAGAAAAAGCAAATGGAGAGAAGACAACTCTTATAGCACCTATGTGTTGTATTTGCCATGTTTACATGTGGACTATCAATATAATGTATGCTTTATGGTGAAAATATCTAATACTTTGGATTAATGTATGAATTATGAATTTCCTAAGAGTAAGCATTTCTTACATGTAAAGACAACTACTCGCATAATGAAATAAGAAGTGACTTGTATGTAATACATACCTGTTTGGATATAAGATAGCCATGTGCGGTGGTATATGCTATGAAAGGGAGTCTGTGCCGTGGCGAGTTCATTACAAACTGTATATAGCCTTAGTACCAAGTGTCAATTAGCTTCAGAAAGCTAAAGTTGTATTCTTCCTACTCACCAGTAGATTGTGATGCTGACAACATAAAACAACACGACAAATTGTTTTATCAGCTTACTATGGCCATTGACATATTACATATTACTTTCAGGGGCGTATATTATGTGAAATTCAACCCTATAACATTTACAAGATTGCTCTGCGCAGTGGAAATTGTTGTTGCTAGTGGTTGGGAAAAACGTTAGGGGCTGAAAATGTTTATGGGCTGAAAAAATCTGTAAAGGATTGAAAAAATCTGTTACGGGATTGACTTTTGATGCTTTTTTTGTATGGTTTTGATGAAAATTCGACTAAGGAAAGAATATATTAAATGTTTTTTTTGTAGCCTCAGATTCAACCCCCAAACGTTTTGGTGTCCGAGGGTGTAATATATGCCCTGTTAACTTGTACTCATCAGACTGTCTGCAGCTCTTCTCACACCAGCTTAACAGAAAATGCCACCACAGGTCATCGACATCATTAAATATAGGATATAAATTGGTGGTAGAGGTCTGAACCTTGGGGTTTAGTGGTAGAGGTCTGGATCTTGGGGTTTAGTGGTAGGGGTCTGGAGGTCTGGACCTTGGAGTTCAGTGGTAGAGGTCTGGACCTTGGGGTTTATTGGTAGGGGTCTGGACCTTGGGGTTTAGTGGTAGAGGTCTGAACCTTGGGATTTAGTGGTAGAGGCCTGGACCTTGGGGTTTAGTGGAAGGAGTCTGGAGCTCTGAACCTTGGGGTTTAGTGGTAGGGGTCTGGACCTCGGGGTTTAGTGGTAGGGGTCTGGACCTTGGGGTTTAGTAGTAGGGATCTGGACCTCGGGGTAGGGGTCTGGACTTTGGGGTTTAGCTCATAACGGATTATTAAACAACCTTGATGACCCGTGTTTGTGGCTTCAGTTTGCTTCACACCACAACAACTAATCACACAGACACACAATTTACAGAGGCTCCATTTACAACATGTAACGACTCTAATTAGGCAACCCGTATTTTGTCAGTGCTTTAGTCAGACCTCACCCAAGCCTTGCGATGTCGCTCAGGCCTATCACAATGGGCTTGTCATGGCACAGTTGCCACAAGGTGTTGTCAGCCCAGAGGGATAGTGGGTAAATGATAGATAATAGATAGCAATGCAGTAGCGTACTATATTATTGAGAAGACGTCCATGTATTTACAATAGAGCTGGTATATAGAATAAACTACATGGATAAGACTTCCAGATATGAGAAGGGAGATAAGACTCATATAAATCCCGGAAGGTTCAAAACTGCCGTTTTGACATGGACAAGTCCCATATAACATGGAGTGTCTGTGGGTGACACTAATTAGGCAATATATGGGGTAGCGAATATGACTCCAGCCAAAACCGCAACAGCTACCATCAAACACTCATTTACGAAGTGCCAGTTAGATCTACGAACAGTCAGCATTCCGCTCATATAGTCAATTACATTGATTATTTTTCATAGCACAGTAGACTGGTGCTCATCAGCTTACTACATTTATGCGTTTTAATTCTAGTCTTATAACTGACAAACTGCTGAAACTGGTGTGCCAAGAGTACACGAGTAGGACAGAAAAGTGCATTACACATCTTCGCTGAAGACGTGCAGTTCACACATTTACACGGTCACAAAGCAATACATTGTTTACATTGAGACAAGAAAAATTCTCACAAAATGTTTGCTCATGAAATTACATAATAATACCTGAATAAACTTATTTTCACTATGAAGCAATGTTTACTTACCACAAGGTGGCGCTACGTGTTACATGTGAAGAGTTGGTGAGGTCAGGTGGGAATTGGTGGGAATATGTGACGTGTACATCTACAAGTGATACTATCAAGTATGAAATAATGGATGAGTATAGGAAGGAAGTATGTGCTGCTAGCTATATAAATACTACTACTAGCTAAGTGGTCATATATACGTACCATATCAGCACTAGTAGTACATCTACAAGTTGTAGGGAACTGAGTGTTACTGAAGATAAGATTGAGAGGCTACACTACAGATTATCTGAATGAGTGAAGGGTGCGTATTACACACCCTTGAGCACTCATGGATAAGACAGTCGCTATAATTCTAGTAAACAAGTCTCAGATAACACATGAATCTATGAGCATGGATGAGTGGTTGACATTCTCTCTAAATGCATATGGTATGTCAAATATCTAATTTCAATGAATAAAATAGAATGAGCGCTTTGGCATCGCAGCACCCATGCCATACTGGGAGTAGTGCTCTCTTGGTTTGTGTCACCCAACACTATTGGCGACCAGGAGCATATAACTCCCAATGCATTTGGCTTGGTAAGCCAGGCTACTTGCAGACCTGACACTTGATAAGCTGAGCAATGCCACTATTCACTTATCCTGTAATAGGAGTCGTTCTCCTCCTGTGAGAGAACAACTCCTACTATTAGTGATCTGGTTGGTCCTAGCCCCTAGTCACACTATTTTCCTCAGTAGTACACGAAGCAGCACTCTAGCAATTAGGAGGAATCAGAGCTGACACTCTTTAACCCAGTCTAACAAAGATCAGCAATAGACAGGAGACTACTACTCTCTGCTGACTTACAGATGTTAGAGACTAATTGGGGGTTCGTAGCCACCGTCTCTGCACAAGGACCAAGGTCAAACAACTCCGTAGTATCTCATCACACACACAGAGGCTCAAGCAAAGTAAGTCATTTTAACTTAGATTTGCATACAGTTTGTGTGTTGATTATTAACTCTGTTTTTCTACAGCTTGTGTATTGAATACCGATTAGAAGGTGCCCATCCGAGCTTGCTAACACTAATCACCCTTTGCTTTACATAACACCGTCTGTAAGCTGGATACAGAGTTCCAGTCTGTAAGCTAGGTGCAGAGTTCCAGTATTATGTTTAAAACTTGGAATAAATCACTCGTGCATAGGAACTATGCTGCATGTACATGTATATTATTAAATTATCTAATTGCAGAGAAGGAAGAATAACACAATATGCTAGGCTAGACTATTATATACATATAGACACAACTCATGGCAATTGACCATGGCAACAGACAGCCAACTGGCCACTGGTCAATGAGGAGACAGCCAACTAGCCACTGCTTAGTGAGTAGGCAGCCAGCTGCCCACTGGTCAGTGAGTAGATCGCCAGCTGCCTACTGGTCAGGAGTAGATAGCCAGCTGCCTACTAGCACATTGCCGCCTTCAATGCCAACTAGTCCATTTCTATTCTCAATGTCCATTGCTGGCAGCAGATAAAGTGTGAGTCTGTACAGTTGAGTCCCAGGAGCATGAGATTAGCTCATCCATTGATCTCCACACAACACCAGTTACACAGTCCTTATGTACATCACTTGCATATCTGCAACCAATGAACAGATCAATCGAAATGTGGGTAATGGTCGAGTTTATGGAACATATGAATCACTAAGGATCGGTTAATTCCATTTTTTCGGGAGGGTCGAGCTCGGTTCCGATGACATTAAGAATTGGAGGTTCAGGTCCAAAAGGTTCCTCACAAAAGCTAATGAAATAGCTAAGAAATGTTGTTGCAATTGAACTCCAATGCCATGGGATGCCATGGGCTAATGGGATGCCATGGGCCAATGTGATGCCTGCTCCAATGGGATTGGGAAGACGACGTACTCTCAAGAAATCGAGAATAACTAGACATAACTTCACCTAGATAAACAACATTTAGCAATTAGTATAACGGTGAGCATGGACCAGTGACCGGTGACCAGTGACAAAGACCAGTGAATGGCTGTTGAGCAATGATTTTAAATTTATATTATGTATTAGAAAAAACATAAGATTAACAGCAAATGAAATTTTATCTAAAGGAATGACGATCTAGCCCTAGATCCGAAATCCGGGTTTGACCCCATCCTTACCGACCGCAGATACAAGAAGATATACAGAGTAAACTTACACTGAGTGTGTGTTGAGTAGGTTGTAGTTGACTACAGTTACTAGCCCATCTTCTCCACAAGTAGCTATGAGGTCTGAGCTGTAAGCAGTAAACAGGAGTAACTATATCAATTGTGAGAGGTCAACAGTCAGGTGTTAGAGGTCAACCGGTCAGGTGTGAGAGGTCAAACAGGTCAGGTGTGAGAGGTCAACAGGTCAGGTGTGAGAGGTCAACAGGTGAGGCGTGAGAGGTCAAAGGGTGAGGCATGAGAGGTCAATACAGGTCAGGTGTGAGAGGTCAACAGGCCAGGTGTGAGAGGTCAACAGATCAGGCGTGAGAGGTCAACAGGTCAGGTGTGAGAGGTCAACAGGCCAGGTGTGAGAGGTCAACAGATCAGGCGTGAGAGGGCAACAGGACAGGTGTGAGAGGTCAACAGATCAGGTGTGAGAGGTCAACAGGTCAGGTGTGAGAGGTCAACAGATAAGGTGTGAGAGGTCAACAGGGAAGGTATGAG
>JAOQGN010299409.1:0-15477 GCA_027564295.1 Himantozoum antarcticum
CCAAGCTCAGGTAGAGTGCATAAACTGAATTGTGTTTGTTTTAATATACGTTGAACGAGCTAGCGTTGTTTACCACGGTATCAACATACCGAGAAAAGTGTTGAAAAACTAGGCGATAGCCGAGTTTAGGTTGTCATTGTGTCCATTCTACTACGATCATTATCCATGCAGCGTTAATTTATTATTCGGTTTTCTTTGATGCACCGCGGGCTATATATAGCATACAGTCTAGCTTGAATACTAATTAGATAACAAATGAAGAAGAAAAAAAACAAGGAAAATGTTTGTCCAACGTGGAATAAAAGACAAGACTTTGTTGGAAAACCTCCTCAATAATAAATTAAGTCAGTTAATAACCTCGAACGTCGGATGTGTGCGATATACAGCCCTCGGACGCCAGGCGTCCTCGGAGCTTTATATAGAGCTTGCACACATCCCTGGTTCTCGGCATAGAACTCTTACTAAGCAGTAAGAGTTCTATACAGACCAATAAGGACTGAACACTGGACCAATGAGGATGGCCCTTCCAGGACCTCTATAGGGAAGAACAGTTTAGTTACTTAATATATATTGTTAATAATTGGTCACCGCACATGCAGTATGTATTTTTTCTTTTATTGAAGGTTGGGGCTGCACTTCGACCGGCTTTTGCAGTGGATACTCCAGCTGATGTCACCGCTATGGCATGCGAGGTACGCTGGCGGGAAACATTACTGGATCGAATGCAGTAGGGTTATGCTAGTGCTGGGTAGCTTGAGCGCGCGAGAATGGACGGGTGATAAGGCCGGACTTAATCTGCATTCTCTTTGAAACCTAGCAATGATGATCATAATCATTCACTGCCCAAGATGTTTTGCAGTTTAGCTCGGTCAATTCAATATACCTTGCAAATATAACTTGTTTATTTAATAGATAATTACTGAGGCCAACGGCATTATTAAATATATTGCAGTCAGCTGAGGGCGTAGCCCGAAGCTGACTGCAATATATTTAATAATGCCGTTTGGCCGAAGTAATTATCTATTATAATTACTAACCTATGTCAAATACCGATGTTTACTTTGTGCAATATATCGCTATTTCAGCCACTATTCCCTTACAATTGGTGAAACTGGGACCTATTTAATCGATAATCCGGCTGAGGCTGACAGCATTATTAAAAATATTGCAGTGAGGCTAACGGCATTATTAAATATATTCAGATATTTGAATAATAACTCCCATCAGGCTGAAATCGTTGATATAATGCAGAGAGAGAACAAAGGGATTTGACATGGGTTAGTAATTATTATGTATTATTCATCTACAAGTGCATATTTAAGTACAATGACTTGCTTATTACTAATAGTATAGGCATGGAAAGAGCAATATGAATTAAGAGCAGTAAAAGCAACACACTCATGGACAGCTTGGCCATCATTTAAATCATAGAACCCCAATTCTGTGTTATATTGTGCTTGAACTCTTTTAACCAAGAAACACACATGACTAGTAAGTGTATGCTGAAATAGCAGCACAATCTTTCCAAATACAATGCCTGTCTGTGTAAATTCAATTGCAACATAATCATCTTTCTTATATTTAATACCATGAATAGTCCCATTGAGAGATGTAACTACTCCTGAAGATTCCAAATCATGGTGCTTCTTAAACGCATCTCTAACACAATCGTTATATAGCTCAACGTTGAATGCCATTGAATCATGAAAACACACACTCCTTTCAAACAGTGAGCCATTGCTGTAATATGCTTGCAAAAGTTGGTGACGTTCAGCAAATGTATATGGCAAATGTTTATGAAGTTCTGGCTGTGTCGAGCACATTTCTTAAAGTATGAATGTTTGCTTTCAAATCGAAGGGTCCATACTCTCATTAAGGGCCCAAATTGCAAAATATGTTGTGGATAATGACTAAGATAATGATGTTTTGGTCTTAATGGTGTTTATAGTCATGTCGTTGTTCCTGCTCCATTTAGATATGTCATCTGCCGTGGACTGAAGCTTACTGTTGATAGTATCACTTTTCCTGGTAGTTGTGAATGCTGTCATATCATCTGCGTATTTTATCATGGATGAGTGATGTGAGGCTAGGTCATTCACAAAGATGTTCCATAGCACGGGTCCTGCTAGACTACCCTGTGGTACTCCTCTGATTACAGGTCTGGTTGCTGATTTGGTGGATGTGCCCCTCAGAACAACAGTTGCGGTGCGTTTAGTGAGAAAGCTCTCTGTGAGGGCAATGACATTGGGAGTAGCTTTCATCATCTTTAGCTTGGTTATGACTATTTCGGCCTCCATGTTATCGAAGGCTTTACTGTAATCCACAAACAGTGTGTGCACTCCGCTAGTCTGTTTGTTGTCTAGCTTGATGGCTACGTCTGTCGTAAATCTCACCAAGGCATCGGTGCAGCCTCTGCCTGGCGTGTATGCATACTGGTTGCTGGCTATTTCAAGTTTCCTTAGCTCCTTCACTAAGAAATGTTCTGCTATTTTACCTGTGTGCCAGAGTAGAGATATTGAGTTGAGTGGATAAATTGTAAAATAATAATAGTTTTGCCGGTTTGGATTTACTCAGTAGGCCTACTGAAGGACCACCGATAAAACGATGTAGATATGAAAATTTTGGGTAATATTAATTTTGTTACCAGGCAGTAATGAGTGTATTTAATTACTTTGTATTATATTTTTATTTAGTAATCCAATAGCTGAGCTCGTCAAGGAAAATCCACCAGGCTCCATTATTTTATACCTGTTCCAGTAAATGGTAGGCCCTACCTGTACATATAAGCTAACAGAGTAGTTTTCAAGCTGATAATCCTAATATTTACACTTTGGTCGTCTGTACTCTTGCGAACCCAGCCCAAAAGCATACTAACAGATGTGTATTGTGATTCATCAGATAATTGGGGTTACTTTGCCTTGTTCTGTTCCAAATCTCTGTCATCAGATGAAATGTACCACATGGCAATAGTCCGTGTGAGCTCATCATAGTTTTTCCACATTCAACATAAAAAATGACAACCATAGTTTTTGATGTTGCAACAAATCAGTCGTAAATAAAAGCTAAAGTTATTTCAGCTTTAATTTGGAATCGTTCTCCCTGTGATGAGAGAAATTGTAAATTATTATCAGTATTACGTCAGCTATTATTTCAAGCAATTCAGAACCGTAATCTTGCTTATTCTAAGCATTTGCATCAGTAAATTTACACAATGATGAGAGGAAAGCTAGTAAGCAGAATACTGTATATATGATACTAAATGATACGAGATTGAGATTGCATAATCTTGTTCTAGGAATAATTATATATAAATATATACATAGACAATAGAGTTAACGAAGAGAAAAGAACTGATCACTGTTTAGATGCATCTCAGTTTTAAGTCAGTAGCAATCTAAATGCATATGCAACTGCCACTCAAAGATACTAGAATAATTAATGATGCATAACGAATCTTGCCAAATCCGGACCACAGTATATAGAAATGATGCATAGGATATATATTTGGCAAAGATTTTGCTGGGGACTAATATAATTATGGTCTTTGGTCAGTCAGTTAGTTTCTGGCATGCAAAGAATGTGTAAATATAATGTGTAAATAATGATGGAATGGTTGCAATGAGGATGTGAAGATGCATTGAATAATTCTGCTTTATTGCCAAAATGTTTGCTAAATATTTCAAATATTATATTGACGTAGGCCTTTGCTTCCGGGACAACATATTTTCAGTTATCGGCAAGGTATGTAGCAGTTGTAGTAGTAGTAGCAGCAGCAGCAGCAGCACTAGCAGAAGTAGCAGAGCAGCAGCAGCAGCAGCAGAGCACAGAGCAGCAGCAGCAGCAGCTGCAACAGTAGTTGTAGTTTGTAGCGTAGGCCAATTTGTTCTCATCTGGCAGCAGTAGAAAATATGATATTATAGACTGATAAACTGCTTAATAATCTATAGGTAAGGTAGTGTGATATAGCTTCAAGTGCACCAGGAGTGTATGTACTTCTATTTATTACAGCAAAGCAGATGTAATTGGTATTGTCAAATGGACAGTCCCATTAATTACCTGCTATTACTAGTAATGACACAAAAATACAACTGGGTTATGAACAGTGAGATTCTAGGAAAGGCTGCGAAAAACTGTATGCACTGCCTCCCGTCACAGTCCACAGTCAACATAAACACTTAGAGTAGATGGGGACGGTTATGTCACAATAATTTTTGTTGAATGTACAATCTGATGTAGCTTTGGTATTGGTAACATAATGTCAGTGAGATACATAATCAAACATGAATTCCCAAACACAAATAGTCTAGCCTCAGGATTGTATATTATTCGCAATGGCTTAGTTGTTATGTTGTAGTTGGGGTTTCCAGTTTGAAGTCTTCCTGCGCTTTACTTAGAAGAAAAGGCAACTCGCCAGTGCTTTGGTGTCTTATGCTATCTCACAAAAGTGCTACACTGCACCTGCTTTAATGTAAACCAATCACATAACTTGTTTACTTTCTGCAACAACTTGTCTTTTGAGTGCTTACAGTTGTTGTAGTATAAATGTGTATAGATTTTTAACTTTATAATAGGCCTATATCTATGTTTGATAGCTCTCTCTGTAGCCTTTAACTATCCATGTTTGAATTAGTCTCTTTGTAGACTGGGTTCCCAAACGTTTTGCGGTCATTATGTAATCACTCACTGGACAACTCTCACAAAAAGCTTGGGAATTCAGTCTAGTCTCTCAACAGTCTCTAGAACCTTAATTGATTTCATTAGAACTTGAGAGTTCATCAAGTGTGTGAATGCTATCCATTCTTATAGCAACAACCTTTTCAAGTTCTCATCAATGGTTGTGCACAAAACTGTCACATTTGTATAATAGCCAGCAGATTTACTTCTGTTAGCTATCAACAGCAGACTGTCCCCTGACAATTTATAGCATCAGCAGCATTATCACACTATAAGCATTGTGTCTGATTTCACAAATATTATTGTTATGACATCACATAGTGTATAAACAATGAGGTGTCTGGAATTGAATTCGGCCATCTGCGCTATATGATGGAGACAGTCACAAATACTTTAACATATTTGAATATCCTACCAATCACAAGTACATTTAATTATTCAGTTTTCGAGCACTTTTTTCACAAACTTTAAATTGATCTATCAATTTAACTAACTTTGCAATCTGTTTTGTATTGCCTTTGTTGTACAATTCACAATAGTAATAAAATATAATAATAATTATAATAATGATGTAATTCAATAATTTTGCGTATTCAATTTTATCTATTTCTTCTCTAGGCTATTTGTTTGACCCACAAATAACAAAAGATGACAATAAATATATTTACATTTCAGACATTCCCCATCACTATACAAAGGCTTTTCAGTGACGATAGGGGACAACTACTCAAAAATGTTCTCAAAATTACCAAAGCGTGGTTTGCGAATATTGTCACTGTGAGCTTACCCGCAGTTCAATCCTAACAAATGAGGTATCTAACAACAGCTGGGAAATTGATTTACCACTATAAGCTGGCAAATTTATTCTAGCAGCAACACAGTAATGGCAACAATGAAATAGACATAGTCTTAAATTTGGACATTTGTTTGTGGTCAAGTCATTTTGGTTCTGAGGTCATTTTGTTCAGGGTCATTTTGTTTAGGTGCCACTTTGGAGTGTCGTAGGTCAAAGAATATCTTGGAAGTTCGGAAGGAATAAATCCTTCCAATAATAAAATATAATGTAGTAGAATAACAATGAAGGTGCAGCTCTTCTTAGATATCTTGAAGACGATCTAGAATGTCTGTGACGACATCTTAAGCCGTCAGTAAGACATCTTAAGATATCTGCAGATATCTATGGAGATCTTAGACAATTGCCGACATCTGAAGACATCTGCATCTTCATAACTTCACTCCCCAATTGAACGACATTACCCAAATTTTTAAAACAAACTCTGTCAAACCTAGAAATATACTCCGTAGGGAAAGAGTTAATATAAGTAAATACAGAGTGACCCGGCTAGTCTGAGCTACCCACTACAATACAAGCCGGGGGCAGTCATTCCACAACAATTCTATAGTTACAATACGAATGGATGCAGTTTTCCTTTCTTGTGGCAAATAGTTATGTTGGAGATTATGCCATTAAAGGCCGCGGTGAGTAATACAGTGTTGTAATAGACATTCTCTACTCCTGGAGAAGGGAAGGAATGGCGGCTACAACAATACTTAAGCAGATCTGTTGGCTAATTGGAGGTACAAGAACCGCCTGCGCTGAAGTAATGTATGATGGACGGTACCATTTGTAGCCTGTCAAGTATGGTGTACCTTTAAGGTTTGCAAAAGTTTTAGCCTCCTCCGGTGTACACGCGGATACAAATTGCTTACCAAAAACAATTTGCGCTGTGGGTGGGTATGACGAACTGTATTCTCTATAACCTCTAAGCTTTGGGTGTATCTTTCGCTCTAGCGGCAATTCTACTCCCAATCATTGTTATACATACACAAACGCATTGTACATGTCCCCAACAAAAATAAATCCAGTTTGATATTTTTGTTGCGAAGTAGGTGCTATGATTGCTACATGTCAAAGAGTGTAATATTGCTTGAAATGTACAGAACATGTTAAATTGGTCTTTCCTCCGGCTGTTATTGTATGCGGCCAGCCGTTCAAGTACATTCCCACACTGCTTGTAGCTTCTCTGGCAATAATGGCAAGACAAAAAACAAGGCTTCTCTGGCGAGGCATAGCTATAATAGTATGGTAAGCCTCATTCGCCCCTTGGGGATCAACAACAATGGTGACTGTATCAGGTGAACAAATAGCAGTACATAAGAGAACATCTGGTTACTTCAAACAGGAACACGGAACAACTGAGCACATAAGTGAACATTCACTAGCCTAGAGTAATTGGTAGCAATAGTTAGCACCATTAAGTATTTAAGCAGTGTCTGTGAATGTGACATGTCATGGAAAGCATTGCCAAAAGTATAATGCAATAATGTATAATGAGTGTTTATTGCAATGCAGTTGGACTTTATCATAGCAGTGTCACTAATGGAGCAGCCTGGGGAGAGACTTATAATAATAAAAATAATAATAATTTCTGTATTTATATAGCACCTTATATCTGCCGAAAGAGGTTTCAAAGTGCTTCACATATATAATTGGATATTTATATATATATCAAAATAAAAAAGTAAAATAATAAAAATAATAAAAAGGCTATACGCCTCATATACTAAAAAGGACAGTCTTTAATTTTCCAAGGTGGTTGCAAGATCTTAGATTTTCTGGAAGAGTGTTCCAGATTTGCACACTTTGCAGATAAAAACATCTATCACCACAAGATTTGAGTTTAGGGTGAGCAAAGTTAGATGATAGTAGACTAAGAGAAGAAGATCTAGTTGTCCTTTGGGAGATTCTTCTTTTAATAATATTACTAAAATATTTTACTGCTGATCAGAACACAGGCAGTATTTTTAGGGCTAAGAATTTTTCCCACGGATTCTTTTCTTGTGTCACTGTCATAGGATTCTCGCATGACTTAATTGTGTACTAAATGCTTTCAAAAATATTTAAGTTTAGCGTCATGTCTCTCTATTTTTAGCCGAAAGATGAAGAGGGTGCACAGGTGCTACCAGCTAGGAATAGCAAAGGGTTGTGACTTTGCTAAATCCCTGGGAAGAAATGTACTGGAAGATGCTGCTGCCAATCTATGCCCAGCTAAGAGATACAGCTCACGAGAGCCACTAGTTCCGCAAAGATGTAGAAACTAAGTAAAGATATCACCAGCTGCCAAGTGCCTAATCCAAATACATGGACACAGTGCTGCAGGTTGAGCTGAAGGTTATCAAACACCTCCACCTCAGGATAATTTCTTTTGACACTTTGCACATGGTTTACCCAAGGAGTAAGCAAGCTATAAATTCTACTCTCAGACTGAAGCACTTCAATTTGCCACAAGATTACAACTTCTTTGTCAATTCCTGACATTTTTATTACTTTTGGTGCAGTGGTAGGTGCAATCCATTGATTATCAGTGATGCCTGCATGTTGCCAGTCATATGGCTTGAAACACCAACTGACAGTATATTTTCATCTGCTACAATTGCCTGATTCCACCAAGAGAAAGTGTCTCAATAGAGAAAGCTTCACAACCTGAGTACTTTTTGGCTTGGGCTATACCAAACAATAAGACAGCCAACTGAGATATACTAAGGCAAATAAATTAGTATGAAAAATATTCATTATTAAAATTATTATACCATTATTACTAACCTCTAGTTTGGTTCAATAATATGGATGTATTTAAAGTTGTCTTCTCTCCTCCTGGATTTTCTACTACAAACGAGGAGCCTAGTTAAAATTACTGCATATGAACTGATAACTCCAAATGTGTCTTTCCATTGTCATAATATAATCGTTCTTTATATTTATTTGTTTTTATGATTATTCTTATATCTACTATCTGCTATGCAAATTGACATGTAGCTTAGTAAGAATTTCGCTATTGTACAATAAATGATTTTCGCATATAATATTTACACTCAGTTTAATTCCGTTAAATAGTAGCGGGAGGGAGTAGGGATAGCTCAAGGGATTGAGGACATGGACGTCACGCTGGTGACCCGGGTTCGATTTCCATGTGTGCCACTTTACTTTATTTGTAAAAATAAAATGAGTGATTGTGGGATACTCCGTGCTATCAATGCTAAGGGCCTCTGGGCAAGGTTCTGAACCTGAAATTTCCTGGGTCTGCTCCAGCCCTTCTTTGAGAGCTAATCGGATGCTGTATATGGCGGCCTTGGCTTTGGCCACAAAATTTCTCACATGTGAGAAAACAAATGGATTTTAACCTATTCTATCCTAATAAATAACTACACTTATTCACTATATTACTTATATGTATTTGAATCAATGTTTCAAAACAATGATTATGTTGTATACAGTGTTTCCATAGACCTACATGTATTATATACCATCTTTGCATATTTACCCTACGTAATAGTTTCTGGAAAATACTTGTAGATTTTTTATGGTTGACTTGTGATTCTGCAATGTTAAATATAGTGCTGTGGTATGTTATGAGCCGCAGTGAGGTGGAGGCATAAACCTAATACACTTGTATTAGGTTTATGGGTTGAGGCTATCACTATCAGGATGTTGCTTTGAGGTTTAATATGGAGATACATGACAATGGGCAAAACACTTTTCTGTCTAAATGTGCTACGGCAAACCAGGAGGACAGAAGGTCTATAAATGACAGTTCCTGTAAGAGTGTTTGGTGATATCTGCCAATTAGGCCCTACAACCAAAAGAGATCCTATTAATAAAACATGGGATATGCAACTGACTGCAAACTATTTTTCAAAATGTATATATCATTTTATACATTATTTATACATTATACTTATTTGTATTATCTTATTATACAATTTTAAATTACATCAGTTCAGTTGCAGACTTTCCCAAGATAAGAATCCTCTTGTTAGATTTGTTAGATCAGAGGATGCTTGCAATTAGTTATCTAGTGATTAGTAAATGAATGATGATAATTGACTGTGATTAGGAGTATCAATTACGTTGTAGTCAGATATCTAGCTGAGTAGTCAGAGATTTAGCCAAGATACTCGTATATAATAATTATTGTAGGCTGTAGAGGAAAATTTATGTATTGGTTAAAATAACCATAACTTCCATCAAAATTTGCTCATTGGTGGACCATGAGCAGCATAGGTTTATCATTTATGATTATTTCATATTTAAATAGTTCAACTTATAGTTTCTCTATTCGGTAGAGGTGTGGCAACTCAGCACTATATAAATGTAACATTGTTTCTAGTGTGCTGCTCAAAAATTGAACTGAATAAATTTAATTTTCAGTAATTTAGACATATTTTCTGAATCTGCCTATTTTTGTTAATTGACAATGAGTTCAAATATTGGCCAATCTTGTGGTCTTAGACCTTCAAATAATCTGGTTTACAGATAACCAAAGATCATGGAAACATTGTTCTCTATCAGTGATTATATAACTTGTCACAAGATGACACCCATCTTAGAAGACAGTGACGTGTCAGTGGCATCTGCTAACATATGCTTGCATGTGCTACCATGTGACCCTGATAACCCGATGTAAGCTTAGCATAGATTTTAGGATTTTGCAATAATAATTTCAGACATAAAGTGGGTTGTGGTGTCACACCCAGCCACCTCAGTGAGAATTACTCAATGTAATTTAATCAATTCCAGAAATGACAAGTGTGATAAACAAGACATTATGCAATACATATTAGAAGTATTTAAGATAAATAGGAAGAATATATGATGTAATCACATCTTGGGTGTTAACTCCTCTAAATAATGATATCTGCAGGCCTTTTAGTACATAATTATTACTCATTATTACTCATTGTTGGCTTCTTATATGATGATTTACATGTATATCCTTTCAAATTTAAGGGTGAAATGTGTACAATTATGACAAAAAAGTTATAATACATGTGACAATGAAGATTTTGAGTGGGAGTTCGTGTTTCATTGATGAATAAATCCATGATGTGATTGATTCAATACAGAACAATCACAGATACCGACAAATGTGGGGAAATTAATGGAAAACATCTATGTTTCGTAATCAGCTAATAAAGTTTTTGATGCATCAAAATGTTGGACTTGTTGGCATCCACTAGTGATCTTGTATTTAAACAGATAGAATCTTTAAATACTCGAAAAAGAGGTAAATATTATTTTCAAAAATCAGAATTTTAATTGTCTTGGATCACACTCAGTTAATTGATAGATCTGTGTCCACTCACTCATGCCATTTTTAGGTCAATAAAATCAACAAAATTCCATATATTTTCTATATATTATTTTAATATCTTGTGGAAGAGTTTTTACCGTTTGGATTACAGTTTCAACAAAAATCTGGAACTGAAAATAGCTCCAAGATCTTTGTGGAAGGATGAGCATAATAACAATGGGCAAAGATATTCCCACTTTACCATTATCTTTTGTCAGCATGTTTGCGGCTCTTACTACAATATGTATACGGATGAATGGCATAACTTGTATGGTTGTTGTTAGCATAGGCAGCCACTGGTTACTTGTGCGCCATGGCAATACTGTAGATCACATGATCAGATCACTGGAGTTCTAGAGGCTCTATTGATTTGCAGAGTGGATATTTTTTGGAAGGTGTAACACAATTATGCTATTAATTATCTCTATATAGCTAAACCTATTAGCTAATGACTCATAATGTGAGGCCAAATGAGATTGTGTAGCAACTTGCTGACTTGTTTTCCAGATAAAATGGAGATAAAAAGTAGATAAAATGTATGATGTGCCTTCCTGTAAACAGCTACCTACTACAGCATTGCTAACTCTTGAAATAGCTTAGCTGTTATGGTGAAGGATAGTAAGTTGTATCTGAGAGTTCATAAATTAATGTTTTGCTGAGGTGTTCAAAAACTGAGGTGTGTTACACATAGGCACTTCCTTATGAACCAAACCGAATGGGACAGACAGATGATCTTGTCAGAAAGCCAGAAATCCTAACCACAATTCTGTATATTCAGTGATAATGTCAACATTTTTGTCAACTTTTAGTTGAATACCATTTTTAGATTCTTACTACAAAAATGAGCATGTAATTATATAGCTATAGGATCAAACGAGGACTATATTCTAGTTCACACAGTCAGCTCTAGCTCCAGTTCTCACTAGCTCACCACATTCATAATCTCTATCGGAGGGCTGCAAGAAAATACTCTTTAGCTTTGCTATGTTCTTAGGATGAGCTTGAATGCAGGCACTCTTGAAAATATAAAACTGTGCGTCTGCATTTCCATCATACATTGGGGCTTACTCAGAAGAAAGTTGTGAAAGTGTGGACCTAATTAAATAGCGGCGCTATTGCCTATTGCCTATAACAATTCCTAATTTGGCGATATGACACAATGCACATGGAAATGACAACTTTGAAACAGACTGATTGGAGTGAACTGTTCAAAGGGATTCAAAGTTCAGGCAGAAAAACCCTTTTATATGAGGGATGAACACAGACTATACAAAGACAGAACAACAATGGCTCACGGGTAAAGCAGGACAACTCTCAATACAAAACGAATTTATGCAATTTCTATCAAATTTTGACACACAAAAGTTAGTACACAGATGATAACATCAAAAGTATAAAACTACAGTTGGATCAAATTAAATAGCTTGACAAACTTTCACCTGAATCAAAAATCTACAATGTTGAGCATGCTGACAGGCTGATATGAGACACACAGTGAGCAGCTGATTACATCACCCACTACACCCACTAGAGCTTGTGGTGTCAGGCTTCCTGTCTTTCGTGGATGAGTTGGAGGCTGTGAAGTACTGATAGGAAGATTCTCCTTTAGTCACATTAGCGTAAAGGACAGCGGGAGGCAATGCTCTCGTCTTATTACCAGCTAATATCTTAACTCGGAACACAATGTCGCCTATCGTAGGACGCTTGCTCATAAGATGGCTAGTTCTATTGTATGACCACATGACTCTCCGTGTGTACCCACTGCTAGCAGCAATATCTGCCAACTGCATGCATGCAAAAAATATTTAATTTTTATGATTAACAGATATATAGACATTTGAGGTGCTGTAATTAGATTAATTAGAATAAGATATTCAAATAATATATACACGTATATATATATAATATATACGTGTATATATATATAATTATTCATTTTTGGGATTACAGCTAACCAGTAGTAGTTGAAATACCAGGGTGGTAATAAATGTTGTGAGATTGTTTTGAAAAATTTGATTAATTCAAAAGGTTAATAATTGTGCTGGTTGATACGGTGATAGCGGAAATAGCTAGAAGCAGATGCCATGTGGCAATGCTATGCAATTTTAATTGATATATCATACATTCATATTACTAACTGGGTCGCACAAAAAGAATCTGAACCACTGAAGACATCATCAATCTATGGAATATGATGTGAATATAACATTTCGGGAAGTTGACTGGTGGCACGTAAAATATCATGCAACATTACATACCAGCTTCATAATTTACAGCTCACTAATTAATTTGATCAGTGGGACATTTATTCATTATAAACTATACATAAGTTTATAAATATATTCATAATTATATACTAAATCAAAGCTTTTTTATCACTCGGCATTACCTCAACAACAAAGTTATGGGGAGTGTTCCTAGGTTGCCACTATGGATAACACTGCAAGTGAAAGCACCCCACATTTTGGTTGTAAGACCCCTAAACTAAACATTAGATGAGGGTACCCTAAATATTAGATGAGAGTACCCTAAACAAACTATAGATTCAAACATTCCAAAAGAATCACAACCCTCCTGACTAGTCTGAGAGTCATGACTCTGGCAAAAGAGGGAATATCTTGCACAATGGGAGAAATTTATGAGAGTGGGCTGCAATAGCACTCCACTACACGTGCTTGGTACTATGAATTAGGAATAAGCTGATTTTCCGGTTAGTATAAAATAAGGTAGGGAAACTTACAGGTTCTGTAGAGTTCACTGCCTCTTCGCCATAGCAGGCGTAGAGCAAGTTGAGTGCAAGAAGCAAAGTGAAGATATGCCTTTCCATCATCAGTTTTGTCAGTTTGTCACTTTAGACAGTCAAAATAGTTCTTTATGCAGATAAAACTCACTTCACAGAGTATGCTTCAATATCAGGCAAAAGTCTCCTTAGCACTAGGTTATATTTTAATTCGATAATTGGTAGCTGACAGTCCAGGGCTTACTGTATCGCTACTTGGCTGTGTTGGCAGATGATTAAACAAACAACATTCCAGTTTATATATTGGCAGCGCTGTGAATCAAAGGTCAATGGGTCAACCATTAACGAAAGGGATCAGTGAATAGTGAGATAGCCTGAGAGCCAAAGTTACTAACCGTATGGAGCAGCTAATGGTAATGCCTCCCACAGTCAATGAACTACAGCAACCAAGTGTCATTCAAGTTGTGGTTTGGTTTGAGGTTTTCCAATCAATACAATACAATGCATTTACCCAACATTTATTTATGGCATCCTATGACCATCATCTTTGAAAATTTGTGCTAATAATAAATAAACAGGAAGACAGGTTTGTTGCGTGTCTCTGTCCATCAAGTGAGGCATCAACTACATGTATTATAATATATTATTATAATATTCTTTATTGAGGTTTTCTTGGAAGTATATAATTTGCGACAAAAAATAACTTGTTGACCTCATGTACATAATTATTGATAAAATGAAAGCAAGCAACTTACTAAAAGTAATAAAGCACAAAATACTAAAATAGCAATATTAGACCTGCTATGGTATTTAGAATTAGCATAGGCTAAGGTTAAAATAAAATTGTTTGTATAATATAAGGATGCGCAGCAGTTGATGCTCAGCAGTATGATGCAGTTGAGGTGTTGATGTATGATACATTTCTTTTGAGGCAACACATTGAGATGGCATTCCAGTCCAAACATCAAGTTTTAAATTTATTGATGGTCCAGATCCATCCTATTTTATCACCCTGCCAAAGCTACAGATAAAGGTATTATTTCTAGAATCTTTTGATACTGTGCTGATTGTCCAACCAGATCTAATAAGTTGCCTCCACAACATTTTTATACGGAAGGAAACATTATACAACTACAAGACAGTATATCATTATTCATTACTATATGATAATAAAAAACACATCCAATAACAATAGTACAGCAGGTGGCTTATTTTATTGGTCAGTAAATATAAAATCTTAGTCACATTCACATTACGTAACTGATAGTTCACATTTGAAACCATACTTGTTTCATTATTGCCTTTACCGTGTTGATGCTAGAATAAATTTGCCACCCTATTGTGGTCAATCAACGTATCAGCAGTTGTTTTATACCTCATTAGGTATGATTGGGTCACAGGTAAGCTCACACTATCTAATGTGCAAGGGTTGTTCATAACAATGTTGGGCACAAATTTCAGAAGTTGTATCCTCTCGTTGATAGAACGACTCTGAAAATTATGGCGTATGCCTCTAATTATCATGCCTCCAACCAGTGGGTTATATAACTTTGGAATCATGTATCTAACAATTGCCACGCACAGCGGAAATTTTTTGGTCCAAACATTGAATAAAAATAATGCTAGAATGCTGAAAAACTTTGAAATGTCAACTATAAATGTTAGAACGTTAACTTACATAGGAAAGCTGTCAAGTAATCTGGTCAGAAAAGTCTGGTGAGTCCAATTTCAGTAATTACCATTTGATCTGGTGAATACAGTTAATATTGTGTTTAGTTTTGATGTGAGTTGAGCTCTGATTGGGCCAATCTTTATCTCTTTATCTTATTTTATATTTATTTATAATCATTGTTAATATTGAAGTGTAGAAGGTGCACTCCCGATTCCAGTTGCTACTTGCACTTGGTGTTATTGTGACAAGACAGTACACAG